>MU724270.1:13251-25860 GCA_026770625.1 Nicotiana glauca | reverse complement strand
CCCATACCCCCCACCCTCCACCCCCACACGAAAGCGTGACTGTCTCGCGCGAAAGGGGAATCTCAACATCCGCAGCAGGAGAAGCACCACCGGCTGTGAAAAGGCCATTAGAAGAATGGTTGATAAACACCTTGAGCAACATACTCGACAAACCTATTCAAAGGGATATCGGAGGCACCATACACGCAGACACTGCAACTGTCGCCGATGAGCCATAAACTCCACGCGCAAGTACTACTCATACTGTCATTGATGCAGGTAACGATGCACTTGCAGCCATCTTAAAGAAAATGAAAGAAATGGAGAATAAGAACAAAACAATCCGTGATCAGGTGAAGGAGCATCAAGAAAGGGTCGATAAAATATCGGGCACTCCGAAGTTGCTACCAAAATGAGACGTCGGCTGATTCGTCGAGTAACTTCAAGTGAAGGGGCAGCCCCTCACATAATCCACTACGTCACGGCAGTAAAAGGCAATGATCTGTCGAAAGAATAGGTGTCATCGGTGCTGTTGAAAACGTTCGGCGAAACCCTGACAGGGGGAGCGCTGACATGGTATTCCCAACTACCGACATGTTGAATATCAACGTTCGAAGAGATGGCAGATAAATTCGTCACCGCTCACGGTGGAGCGAAAAAGGCAGAAGCCAGGGTAAATGACATCTTCGTCGTTAGACAGACGATAGGCGAAGGACTTCGGGATTTCCTAAACCTATTCAAGAGGGTAAGAATTAGCCTACCGAACGTATAAGAGGGGATGGCGGTAGCAGCCTTCAAAAATGGGTTAAATATAAACGGGTCAAAAAAAACCAAAAACTGCTAAGTAGGCTCATGAAATACCCTCCTACCACGTGTGAAGAAATCCATAATGCCTACTGTGCCGAAGTGAGGGCAGATGAGGATGACCTAAATGGTCCGATTCAACAGCTAACATCGTTCCAAACCGAAACAAGGAGAGATCTTCTCAACGATGGTCGAAGAGGCCGACTATCCCGTTTCAGTCGAGAAAGGCATCAACCCTATATTCGGACATCTATACCACCTCCTCCACAGCATGCAGATGTCATGCCTCGTCGCACCGTGCCATAACGAAGCGAAAGAGGTATGCCCCCACTGTTATCTGCTCATAACTTTTGCGTTTCTCCTTCATAAATAGTGCATGCACTAGAAAAGCTCGGCACAAAGGTGTGGTGGCTGCAAAAGATGAAGTCAGATCCAAGCACCCGGAGATCGAACATTCTGTGTGAATTCCAATAGGAAAGAGGGCATAAGATCAAAGACTGCATAGGTCTGCGATAGGAAGTGGTAAGAATGCTAAACCAGGGACACCTAAAAGAACTGCTGAGCGATCGGGGATGGGTTAACTTCGCTCGTGGGAGCGATCATCCTCAAGGACCCCCAAAACCACCTTCACCAGCTCGTATCATACAAATAATCATTGGCGGTGGCAATGATACGGTAATCAACCATGTGAAATTCACCACTACACACAAACTCAAGCGGACAATCGCTTACGAATGGTACGATGACCTCAAAGATAGTATCAGCTTCAATAAGTCTGATACCAACAGTTTGTCTTTCCCTCACTATGATGCTTTGGTTATAACTTTACATATTGCGGATACCGATGCAAAAAGAATAATGGTGGATGACAGAAGCGGCATGTGTATTATTCACCCACGAGTCCTCATACAGATGAGACTCGAGGATAAGATAGTACCATGCTGCATAACACTAACGTGTTTTAATAATGCAGTGGAACAAACTTCTGGAGAGATAGTGCTGCCCGTTCTGGCCGGAGGAGTCACTCTGGAAACGACGTTCCATGTCATGAACTAGGAAACAACCTACAATGCTATCATAGGGTGTCAATGGATACACGCCATGCGAGCCGTCTCGTCAAATTTCTATCAAGTAATCAAATTTCCTACCCCACAGGGAATATTCAACATCCGGAGCGAGCAACGCACCACCCAAGAATGCTACCGAATCGCCCAAGATATCACACGCACCCAACAACTAAAGAGGGCAAGTGTGGAAGCATAGCAATTAGCCATATCGGGAACCAAACCCGATGTACAAATAGAGTCCATCAAAGACTCAAATGTTGTAGAAGCCTGCAAGGCAACCGTAGAAGACCTCGACCCTTTTCAATTGGACAACACTAACAACACGAAAAAAGCATATATCGGGCAAAACCTCTCAGAACCAGGTAAGATCCATGAGTTCTTAACTAACAATGTTGATATGTTTGCCTTTTCCTATTCATATATGCTAGGAATCCCAAGGGACATCGCCACACATAGGCTGTATCGCTATCCTCTTTACCCACTGGTGCAGGAAATGAGGAGAAAGTTCAATTCCACAATCAATGACACAGTTAGTGAACAACTCGATAAACTGCTCGCTAATGGTTTTGTCTGAGAATCAAAGTATCCTCAGTAGGCCTCCAATATGGTCATGGTAAAAAAGAAGAACGGGAAGTGGCGGATGTGTGTCGACTTCACCGACCTGAACAAAGCATGCCCAAAAGATTCATTTCCGTTACCACACATCGACCAACTCATCGATGCAACGGCGGGGCACGAACTATTAAGCTTCTTAGACGCCTATTCTGGTAACAACCAAATGCTAATGGCAGAGAAAGACCAAGAAAAGACCACCTTTATCACATACTAGGGAACGTACTACTACAGAGTCATGCCGTTCGGGCTCAAGAATGCAGGGGAGACGTACCAAAGGTTAGTCACCAAAATGTCCAAAGAACAACTCGGAAAGACTATGGAGGTCTACATCGATGACATGCTAGTAAAGTCGAAAAGGAAGGAGGATCACATTGGTCACTTGAAGGAAGCCTTCGAAATATTGAGGCGATACAGAACGAAATTAATCCCGATAAATGCGCCTTCGGCGTAACCTCAGGAAAGTTCCTCGCTTTTTTGGTATCTCAAAGGGGCATCGAGGTCAACCCAGATCAGATCAAGGTAATCGAAGGAATACCGGCGACATTAACCAGCAAAAAACAGGTACAGAAATTGATAGGACGAATAGCCGCCCTGTCGAGGTTCATCTCATGATCGTCAGACAGGTGCCATAAATTTTTCAATGTACTATGGAAGGATCACGGACTACTGTGGAATTCAGAATGCGTCGGCGCCTTAAGAAAGCTGAAAGTGTACCTGTCCTTGCCGCCACTACTCGTCAAGGTAGAGCCGGGCGAATGCCTCCTGGTCTACCTAGCAGTCTCCGAAGTCGCGGTAAGTGCAGTTTTGCTCCACGAAAACAAAGTTATGCAGTCTCCAATTTATTATATTAGAAAAACCTTAATTGATGCCGAAACAAGGTACCCCTGCCTTGAGAAATTAGCTCTGGCATTAGTCGTAGCTTCACGAAATCTTAGACCATAATTTCAATGTCACCCCATAAAGGTGGTGACAACATTCCCCCTCACGGGCATCCTACACAAACCCGAACTATCGGGTAGGTTGGCCAAATGGGCCATAGAATTAAGCGATCACGATATGACATATCAACTGCGAACTGTTATAAAGTCGCAAGTGCTCGCTGATTTTGTCGCCAATTTCAACGCGGAAATATTGCTTGAAGTATAGCAAGAGGCGCTCTGCGCTTTCGCACATTTCGACCTCTGGGTCCTCTACACCGACGACGCATCTAATGCATCGGGATTGGGACTGGGACTCATCCTCGAAGTTCCTACGGGCGAAGTGATTTGCCAATCCATACAGTGCCCCGAGATGACTAACAACGAGGCCGAGTATGAAGCTATGATTGCAGGATTGAAATTAGCCCTCAAATATGGCGCTCGACGACTTATCCTCCATTGGGACTCTCAACTCGTGGTGAATCAAGTCACTGGGACTTTCCAAATCAAAGAACTAAGACTACAAAAGTACCAGTCGGAAATTCACAAACTGCTACCAGAATTCGACGAATGCCACCTCGACCAGATACCTAGGGCGTAGAATATCGAAACCGATGATCTCGCCAAACTAGCAGTAGCCACCAGAAATATCAACAAAGAAAATGTGGTCAACCTTCTCCATTCCTCGATAGACTAGGTCGAGGTACATTCCATAAACCTAACTTGGGACTGGTGCAACCGTATCGTAACATATTTGCAGGAAAGAACGCTCCCACAAGACAAGAAAGAAGTCAAAAAGCTCTGAATACAGGCAGCCAGATATAACCTCATAAACTGTGATCTTTACAAAAGGACGTTGGCAACCCCCTAGCCAAATGTCTTAGGCCAAATCAAACAGGGCGGGTACTAGAAGAAGTACACGAGAGGCATTGTGGCGCCCATACAAGAAATTGTGCCCTCGTCAGATGCCTCATCCACGCAGGATACAATTGGCCTACCATGAAAAAAGAAGCCGTAGATTATGTCAGGAAATGTGAGTAGTGCCAAAAATACGCCCCTATGATACACCAAGCAGGAGAACTCCTGCATTCTGTCACTTCGCCATGGCTATTCGTAAAGTGGGGGATGGATATTGTCGGACCCCTTCCAGCAGGGGTGGAAGTAGGTCCATACACTCAAATACGTGAGCAAGAAGTTATCGCGTCCACATGGAAAAATATAATATGCCACTTTGGCATTCCCAAAGAAATCAGCTGTGACAACATACCTTAGTTCGTTGGAAAGAAAACAATCGAGTCTTTTGAAAAATGGCACATCAAGCGAATACTCTCCACACCATACCCTCCCACTGGCAACGGCCAAGCCGAATCCTCCAATAAAATGATATTGAATATATTGAAAAAGAAGCTCGAGGACGCTAAAGGGCTATGGCCTGAACTACTGCCAGAAGTACTACGGGCATACCGCACCACGCCAAAAACTAGAACAGGCGAGACGCCATATTCATTATCTATGGGATTGACGCGGTTATACCCGTCGAAGTCGAAGAACCTAGCCTGAGATACTTCAACGAGAGCGGACCAAGTAACAACTAAAGTAGCTTACAAGATCTGGATGAAGTCGAAGAGCGAAGAGGTATGGCTCACGTAAGAATGGCCGCCCAAAAGCAACAAGCAGAAAGGTACTATAACAAGAAGGCCAAAGTACGACCACTCAAGGTCGGAGACTATGTTCTCAAAGCTAAAACACAAGCAGCGAAAGACCCTAATGAGGGAAAACTAGGAACAAACTGGGACGGGCCGTACAAAATCACGGCGGCAGGAAACAAAGGGGCATTTCAGTTAGAGAAAATGGAAGGAAAACTACTCCAAAACAATTGGAGTGTCACCCACCTCAAATACTTCCACTTCTGAAAAGGGGCGTCGCCTAAGTCGTACTATTTTTCCCTCACCCGGGTTTTGTCCCAATCAGGTTTTCTCGGTGAGGTTTTTAATGAGGCGGCAAAGGAGACATCACGAGGTCCGAAGTGTTGTTCATACCACGCCCGTTGACGTGATCTCCAGGCCGAGTAATGAAGTGACTGGGTATAGGTAGCCAAATCTCCATTGTATGTACAAAGTCAACACGAACGTCCTACAAGAATATAATCAAATCTACAATGTATGCATGAATCTAGCATCCACGATACTCCAGCAATTAAAATAGAGCGCCACCCTCACAACGAGATACTACTTCGACGCCAGCTCGAAGTAACATCCCAATAGCTAAGGCCATCGATGAAGAACGAGTTCAACATCACTCAAAATATGACGGGATACTACTTCGATGCCAGCTCGAAAGTAACATCCCAATGGCTGAGGACATCGACGAAGAAATAGTTCGACATCACTTGAACTACGATGTGATACTACTTTGATGCCAGCTCGAAAGTAACATTCCAATGGCTAAGGCCATCGATGACGAACGAGTTCGATATCATTCGAACTATGACGGGATACAACTTCGACGCCAGCTCGAATGTAACATCCCAATGGCTAAGTCCATCGACGAAGAACGAGTTCGACATCACTCGAACTACGACGGGATACTACTTCGACACCAGCTCGAATATAACATCCCAATGGCTAAGGCCATCGATGAAGAATGAGTTGGACATCGCTCCAACTACGTCGGGATACTACGTCGATGCCAGCTCGAAAGTAACATCCCAATGGCTAAGGCCATCGATGAGAATGAGTTTGACATCACTCAAACTACGACGGGATACTACTTCGATGCCAGCTTAAAAGTAACATCCCAATGGCTAAGGCCATCGATGAAGAACGAGTTCGACATCACCCGAACTACGATAGGATACTACTTCGACGCCAGCTCGAATATAACATCCCAATGGATACGTCCATCGATGAAGAATGAGTTCGACATCATTCAAACTACGACGGGATACTATTTCGATGCCAACTCGAATGTAACATCCCAATGGCTAAGGCCATCGATGAAGAACGAGTTGGACATCGCTCGAACTACATCGGGATACTACTTCAACGCCAGTTCGAAAGTAACATCCCAATGGCTAAGGCCATCGACGAGAACGTTTTGACATCACTCAAACTACAATGGGATACTACTTCGACGCCAGCTTGAAAGTAACATCCCAATGGCTAAGGCCATCGATGAAGAACGAGTTCGCCATCACTCGAAATACGATAGGATATGACTTCGACGCCAGCTCGAAAGTAACATCCCAATGGCTAAGGCCATCGATGAGAATGAGTTTGACATCACTCAAACTACGACGGGATACCACTTCGGTGCCAGCTTGAAAGTAACATCCCAATGGCTAAGGCCATCGACGAGAACGAGTTTGACATCACTAAAACTACGAGGGGATACTACTTCGATGCCAGCTCGAAAGTAACATCCCAATGGCTAAGGCCATCGACGAGAACGAGTTTGACATCACTAAAACTACGAGGGGATACTACTTCGATGCCAGCTCGAAAGTAACATCCCAATGGCTAAGGCCATCGACGAGAACGAGTTTGACATCACTAAAACTACGAGGGGATACTACTTCGATGCCAGCTCGAAAGTAACATCCCAATGGCTAAGGCCATCGATGAGAATGAGTTTGACATCACTCAAACTACGACGGGATACCACTTCGGCGCCAGCTTGAAAGTAACATCCCAATGACTAAGTCCTTCGACGAAGAAGGAGTTCGACATCACTCGAACTATGACGGGATACTACTTTGACGCTAGCTCGAATGTAACATCCCAATGGCTAAGGTCATCGACGAAGAACGATTTCGACATCGCTCCAACTAAGTCGGGATACTACTTCAACGCCAGCTCGAAAGTAACATCCCAATAGCTAAGGCCATCGACGAGAACGAGTTTGACATTACTCGAACTACAACGGGATACTACTTCGATCCAGCTCGAAAGTAACACCCCAATGGCTAAGGCCATCGACGAGAACGAGTTTGACATCACTCAAACTATGACGGGATACTATTTCGATGCCAGCTCAAAAGTAACATGCCAATGGCTAAGTCCGTCGACGAAGAAGGAGTTTGACATCACTCAAACTACGATGGGATAATACTTCGATGCCAGCTCGAATGTAACATCCCAATGGCTAAGGCCATCGATGAAGAACGAGTTTGACATCGCTGGAACTACGTCGGGATACTACTTCGACGCCAGCTCGAAAGTAACACCCCAATTTCTAAGTCCATCGACGAGAACGAGTTTGACATCACTAAAACTACGAGGGGATACTACTTCGATGCCAGCTCGAAAGTAACATCCCAATAGCTAAGTCCATCGACGAAGAACGAGTTCAACATCACTCGAATTACGACGGGATACTAATTCGATGCCAGCTAGAATGTACCATCCCAATGGCTAAGGCCATCGACGAAGAACGAGTTCGATATCGCTCGAACTACGATAGGATACTGCTTCGACGCCAACTCGAAAGTAACATCCCAATGGCTAAGGCCATCGATGAAGAACGAGTTCGACATGACTCAAATTATGACGGGATACTACTTCGTTGCCAGCTCGAAAGTAACATCCCATTGGCTTAGGACATTGACGAAGAAAGAGTTCGACATCCCTTGAACTACGACGGGATACTACTTCGACATCAGCTCGAAAGTAACATTCCAATGGCTAAGGCCATCGACAAGAACGAGTTTGACATCACTCAAACTACGACGGGATACTACTTCGACACCAGCTCGAAAGTAACATCCCAATGGTTAAGGCCATCGATGAAGAACGAGTTCTACATCACTCGAAATACGACGGGATACTACTTCGACGCCAACTCGAAAGTAACATCCCAATGGCTAAGGCCATCGATGAATAAAGAGTTTGACATCACTTGAACTACGACGAGATACTACTTCGATGCCAGCTCGAAAGTAACATCCCAATGGCTAAGGCCATCGAGGAAGAATGATTTCAACATCATTCGAACTACCATGGGATACTACTTCGACGCAGCTTGAATGTAACATCCCAATGGCTAAGACCATCGATGAAGAACGAGTTCGACATCACTCGAACTACGACGGGATACTACTTCGACGTCAGCTTGAAATTAACATCCCAATGGCTAAGGCCATCGACGAAGAACATTTTCGACATCACTCGAGCTACGACAGGATACTACTTCGAGACCAGCTTGAAAGTAATATCCCAATGGCTAAGGCCATCAACAAAGAAAGGGTTCGACATCACTCGAACTACAAAGGGATACAACTTTGAAGCCAACTCAAAAGTAACATCCTAATGGCTAAGGCCATCAGCAAAGATACGTCTTCGACTTCACTCGAACTACGACGGGATATTACTTCGACACCAGCCCGAAAGTAATCTCCCAAAGGCTAAGTCCATCATCAAAGATATGAGTTCGACATTACTCGAACCACGACGGGATATTACTTCAACACCAGCTCGAAAGTAACCTCCCAAAGGCTAAGGTCATCATCAAAGAAAAGAGTCCGACCTCACTCGAAGAAAAATTGGCTTAACAGTTCGACAAATACCCAGGATATCATAAAAACAACAGAGATTACCACCAAATCGACAAAACTATTTTCTTCATTACAATAAAATATTACAGGCACCTGTATTTACAATGGGCTCAAAGACGCCCTTACGTAAATCCTGAAGCAAAAGTAAGTACAAACCAAATATTACACATCATCCTCGGTAGCATGCACATCTTCGTACCAAGAGTTAGAGGCAAGAGGGTTTGCATTATCAGATTTGATATCATCCCCGTCAGGCGTAAGAGAGTCGTATCTGAATGCCTCACGAGTTGCACAAGCTTTGGCATGCTTATCTTGATATTCTACTTCATATTCCCTCCCATCAGCATGAAGAGCCTTGTACACATCAAGATGGGCCTCAACATGAACCCACAACTCATATAAATGATGAGGCACGATAGTATCGGCCAACGCATGAGACGTAGAAGATTGTGAGTGTCGATGCACGTCCTCCGTTCTCAGTGATGCCACTTGTCCGGTCAACACTGATAAATTTGCCTCTAATTCCTTAATACGCCCCTCAAGCCCCGCTACTTTAAGCTCGGATGCCTCATTCTCCTTGGTCCGCTCCGACCTAAAGACACAGAGGGTATCTTCTAAAATCGCTGCTTCGGAAATAACAACCACCAGTCTATCAGCGCTCACACTCAAATCGCCCTTGAGCTCAGTGATCTCTGCCGCCTTGATAACTATTTCCGCAGTCAAAGTGGCTATCTTTTCTTGTAGGTTGGTGTTCTTGGCCATCACCCCTCTGCTTAAATCGAGCTCATCTTCCTTCGCCTTAAGGGATGCCTCGAGTTCACTATTGCAGGAAGCGACCTTCATAAGGTCCTCGTCTCACTCCCTCAACTTCTTGACCTTGCATGCCAATTGATCCTCCCTCTATTTAAGCCCTTCATGGAACAATTGGAAGTCAGGGTCCTTATTGTAGATGTCGGCTACCGCACGATGATTGGTACGATATTCTTGGTATGTATAATACATCTTCCCATCGATTGCCATCCTCTTCCTTTCCTGGCGCTTACGCTCAATCTCTATGATAAAGGTCTGGAACAACAAGAAAAAGTTAAAACAAAAAGACAGGACAAAAATAACAACGCAAACCCAACGATAAAAGGGAAGAGAAAGACATCTACCTGCAAGGCCATGCCGGTGACGTTCTGAGACAACTCCATGTCATTCATCACTCTAAGCGCCTCGCTCTCAAGGGCAGCACATAAAGGGGATAATGCAGTCGCCACCTGATCACAGTTCGACAACAAGTTGTAGTCCCCAGGGACAACTATATGCCGATCAGAACCCTCCACTCTGATCTCCACATGAGTATGGCATTCTAAAAACTCATGAATATCCCCCGAGTCGACAACCGAACCCGAGACTTCGCCCTCGATGTGTAGGTCCCCTTCGATGTTTGACGATGCGCCACCCTCAGCGGAGCGTACGGAACCACCTCCAGGGTAAACCCCTTCCGTTTGGGGAGACCTCCCTGCCAAGATAGCATCAGCCATAAACGTGGGCACATGCGCCGTCTACGACGCACCCTTCCTACTTTTACCAGTGTCTATGGCCACATCCTTCCCAAGCTCCACTCTCCTCCTTTTCCTCAGTAACGACTCGTCCCCATTAGAGGATTCATCCACAAGGTGATGGATCGGTACGAAAAAGGTATCTTCCCTTACAACCACATCGCGAGAAGGATCTCCCATTTGTATCGGTTGAGCACAACCCTCTCGAACGGACTCACTCAAAGTAAATTGCATTTCGGCAGCAGCAACAACTTGTCCAAATGCAAGGACTGGGGCCCTCCGCCTAGAAGCTCCTCGACTTGTCATCGTAAAGAGTCATATCAATGGATAACGGTATACAGTCAAGGAGTGATACAGGGGAAGACACTTACCAGATGAAACTCTCAGCCCAAAACCTTTCACTAAAGCGGGCTAGTCTCGAGTCTCCTCTGCATGGGGCAGCAGACGGGCTACCCAATCCCTTATACCTGCAATAGGGTGAGGTGGATGCCCCATATCTGCAAACGAGAAGCAAACAATACTAAGGTGAATGAATAAGAAAGGAAAGAGTAAAACAAGTGGTGTCACTTACGGTTCTCGTTCAATCGCTCCGGGAACCTAGCGGGGTCAGACATGATGTGTGCAGTTCTGACGAAGAAGTACTTGTGCCAAAATTTATGACTCGCTTGGTCGTCGGTCCCAACCCCAGCCCTTTTGTCCCACGGTTCCTCAAATCACCATAGTACCCATATAAAAGTTGCGTGAAAACAAGTGCAAAAGGTGATGAACGGTAACCTCGCACCCCGCCAACTTCGCGTATTTTGTCAACATCAGGAGTATTTTAAGCGTGTACGGGGAAAGTTGTGTTGGGCAAACCCGATAGAAGCGACAAAATTCTTTTGCTAATGAAAGAAGGGGAAGGAATGACCGATCATGAAGGGGTAATCATAAAAAGCACAGTACCTAGGCCTATGGACTTCCACGAAGTCCCTTTCCGCTGGAACCATATCAACATGAGCGGGAATGTTATATTTTGCACGGAGAGCATCGATATGAACTTGATAAGTTTCAGAGAAAAAAGGGATAGGAGTAGGAGGAGGATCCTTAAGAAAGTCACTTCGAGACATAGGGTGTCTCAGCAGCAACTCCTCCACGGTAGGAAAGTTGTCCCCCTCCTCCACCGTCATGCTCTCATCGCCAAAGGGGAGCGCCACGGATAACGGAGTGGCGTCAGAAACCCCCCTTACTAGATCGATGTGTTCTAGGCATCTCTTCAGCAGAAAATGTGTTAAAATAACATAGAAAGCTAAGAACGAAGAATGGGAGAGGAGGAAGCAGAGAAACCGTTGGAGCAAACCTGGGGGAGATAAGAAAGAATAACCAGAGACGAAATGGCCAAGAGTTTTTGAAAAAACAAACCCTCCACCTATTTATAGGATTGGGTGGCGCCATAATCGAAGCGGAAGGCTGCAGAATGGCACCAAAATCGTGACAAACCTGTCTCGAAAACACGCATAATGATGACGCATGTGGAAATGCCGTCATTTCCCGATAAGATACACCACCCAAGGTCTTGTTGAGCATGCTAACCTCCCATTGTTGGCCAAGCCATAACTCTTAGTGAAACCAAATTTCTCCACATGAGTGGGTGATGTCCGCTTATCAAGGACGCATCAAGTTGCAACCTCGACAAGCGAAGGGACTAACTGTATGGTCCAAATTTAGACGACCATGGCTATTGACAAATACGACAGAAGATGAGATCTCCATAGCTCGACGTCCTGTGGAGGATGATAGACAGCGAACAGAGGACGCACGACTTTTACAGTAGTGTAGGCCCAACCGGGGGCACTAGGAGTATGCTCTCGAATATTCCCTATGATATGTCTTTTAGGGTTCAGATGGGGGTTGTCCCTTATATATATTGGGGAATAAACCTTGTAAGGTTTTTTTTTTTGCTTTATAGGCTAATGTCACGACCCAAAATCTACTAAGGGTCATGGTGGCGCCGGACACCTCTGTCAAGCCAGCCAACTCAAATACTTTAAGTTAGTCTCGTTTTAACACTTTTGAAATACAGGATTTTTCTTTCATTATTTAGAAATTTTAAAGAATATATTTTCAAATCAAATTTAAAGGTTAAGTAATTAATA
>MU724270.1:0-12161 GCA_026770625.1 Nicotiana glauca | reverse complement strand
TAGAAATTTTAAAGAATATATTTTCAAATCAAATTTAAAGGTTAAGCAATTAATACAATACTCCAAACTATCCCAGAACCCGGTGTCACAAGTGCATGAGCATCTACTGATAAGAGAAATAAAATACAACATCCGCCCGGAATACAGTGGATGAAAAGTAAATACAGTACAAAGGAAGGGACTACTCTAGCTGCGGCCGTCTCAAATGATGCAGCTCACCTAGTCCCAGAATTATCCGTGTTGCTATGCCTAGTAAGCCACTGGAGTCACATATACCTGTGCAACAAAATGCACAGCTAGTGTAGTATGAGTACAAAAATAACGTGTACCCAATGAGTATCCCGCCTAATCCCGAAGAGGTAGAGACGAGACGGTCAACTTTGACACTCTCTAGTGGCCCAATAATTATTCATCCTTAATAAATATATTAAGCAGTGGATTTATTTTATAAACATAATTTTAATAAAAATAGAGGAAACAAGTAAACACATAATTCTTTCATAGGAATTTTTCATAGGTCCTCTTTATTATTAACAAATAAATCTCGAGCCAGAGTGAGGCAGTGACAACTTAAATAAGTTCAGGACAACAGCACAAACATGCGCAAATCATACCGAGGTCGACGGCCCGCTCCAATAGAAATGTAAATTGTGCATTGCCGAGGGTCGAGCGGCCCGTACCATGGATGCATCTATTTAATCTGCCGAGGCGTTCGGCCCGTTCCAGAAATAAACACATACCCTGCTCACGAATCATGCATGCGACGCAGGTAGACATAAGAATACATGCTCAATCAGTCAAATAAGAGCTTATGGGGGAATATTTATTCAAATAAAACCAATTCTCCTTTAACCATTTTAAGAAATGAAGCTTAATCCCTTTGAAATTCATTTACTAATTTAATGTAATTTAGGCAATTCAAGTCATCAATGGGTTCACAAATAATCCAAGTGTAACATGTTTTTGGGTCCTAGACTACCCGGACAATAGCATAATAGTAGCTACGCACAGACTCTCGTCACCTCGTGCGTATGTAGCCCCCACAAATAGGAACACATAACCAATTTAACTCACATATGGGGTAAATTCCCCCTCACAAGATTAGAAAGGAGACTCACCTCGCTCCGAAGGCACATAACCGGCGTTCTACATTCTTCCGAAGGCTTGAACCAACGCACAATGCACCAAAACTAGCCAATGATCATACAAATCCATTAATATATGCTCAACTAGACTTTACAACCCAATTCATAACAATTCCTAACCCCGAATGAAAAGTTGACGAAAATTCCCTCGGGCCCACGTGCCCGGAATCCGAAATTTCTCGAAGACAAAGATTACCCATAACCTTAGGAACTCAAATATATGATTTTCTCTTCATTCCATACTCAAAATCGTGGCTAAATTCCAAGAATATGATTTTCTAGGTTTTCCACCAAAACCCCAATTTTTATACTAATTTCATGCCTAAATCCATGTATAAATCTTGTATTTAACTCAAAGCTAGCATAAATTACTTACCTCATGACGAGTGACGAAAATGGCATCCCCAAGCTGCTCCCCATCGACTCCAATGGAAGAAAAATGGGGTTGAAATGAACTCAACCCTGAACTTAAAACATCTTCACTGCCCCAGCTGTTTCCGCTTCTGCAGAATTTTGTCCGCTTCTGCGGAATTTTGTCCGCTTCTGCATCTTGGGCTAAAGGGGAGCGGACCGCTTCTGCGGTCTGGGGGCCGCTTAAGCGGAATCGCTTCTGCGGTCCCTGGGCCGCTTCTGCGATGCTTGGGCTGCTCCACGCCAGCCGCTTCTGCGGCTTCTCCTTCGCTTCTGCGGGGCCGCTTCTGCGATCCCAAATCTGCAGAAGCGGAAATACCAGACGCAGCAGCCCCCAACCTTCTAAAAAATCAAAATTTGATCTGATAACCATCCGGAACTCACCCGAGGCCCCCGGGACCCCAACCAATCCCAAAACACATTACGGACTTGCTCGAGGCGTCAACCCATATCAAACAACGCTAAAACCATGAATTACACCCCGAGTCAAGCTTTCTAAACTTTGAACTTTTCAATTTCTATTTCCGATGTTTAAACCTATCAAATCATGTCCGATTGACTTCAAATTTTGCACACAAGTCTTATTTGACATTACGGACCTACTCCAGCTTTCGGAATTGGATTCCAACCCCGATATCAAAAAGTCAACCTCCGATCAAACTCCTCAAAAACCTTCAAATTTCTATCTTTAGCCAAATGGCTTCAAGATGTTCTATGGACCTCCGAATTCACTTCCGATCGCGCCCTCAAATCCAGAATCACCATACGGAGCTATTCACAGTCTCGGAATCCCAAACGGATATCGATAACGCTGAAAGGCTCTTCAAGCCAAACTTATGAAATTTCTTCTAAAATGTTAACTTCCTCAATAGGCATCAAAACGCTACCGGGTTATCCAAAACCCGAACCGGGCATACGCCCAAGTGCAAAATCATCATACGAACCTGCTGGAACCTTCAGATCCTGATTTCGAGGTTATTTACTCAAAATTCCAATCCTATTTCATTCTTTCAACTTTAAGCTTCTCAAATGAGAGTTTTCATTTAAATTTAACTCCGATCTTCCTGAATTTAAATTCCGACCATGCGAACAAGTCACAATACCTGAAATGAAGCTGCTCATGGCCTTAGTCTGCTGAACGACGTGCTAGGGCTCAAAACGACCGGTCGGGTAACGACCGGTCGGGTCGTTACAGCTAAGAACATTGATTGTAATACCTTTTACATATTAAAGATTGGCATTTTCAACGTTCCATCACTCACTTTCACAAGCTCAAGAAATATTACCCATTATGTTCATATTTTATACTTTTGCTCTAGAGTTTATTATACTTAAGTAAAATTTACCCCTTCATTCTCTTTAATTGATTTATTCAAGAAGGTTCTATTATCTTTTGAGTCAAACATTAGTCTGGTGTAGGAATCTTGCAAATTCAAAATGACCAACTTGGGCAACCAATTCATTGTCGAGTGTCCCTTCGGTGACGTCCGATAAAATTGGAATCATACAAAGAAAATTAGCATGACCCATCACAAGGATGATATGCACAAGTCAAGAAATGGTCCAAGTTTAAAAATAATAAAAACCCATTGTCCATTAAGAGGTTGTGAGTTCGAGTCTTCCCAAGAGCAAGGTGGGAAGTTCTTGGAGGGAAGGATGTCGTCTCTACTTCAGGGTAGGGGTAAGGTTTGCGTATACACTACCCTCCCCAGACCCTACTAAGTGGGATTATACTGAGAGGTTATTGTTGTTGTCGTCGTCGTCGAGTAGAACACTGATAGGTTTGGGATCATAATTAATGAACTATGATATTTGACAATCATCATGAAAATAATGGAGTGGTCTAGCAATGACCGAATTGAAGTCATTTTATAATTAAATATTTCCAATGCAGAGTTATTTTTCGATTACTTTTTGTTACCATAAAACAATTTTAAGTACAAAAAATTGTATCAAAAGGGGATAATGACTTACATTATTTTTGCGCGAAGTCATTTTCGTACAATCATCTTACTTTTTAACTCCTTATTCCTTAATTCAACTAACTTAGACATTCTTATTAATGATAAATACTTGAATATTTCATCTTGCCAAGTAATAAGTATTATTATTGATATTTAGTACATTTTTCTTAAAAAATAATTTTCGAATTCTCTCACTGAAGGAACCAAATAATATTAGGAAAAAAATATTTTTTATAAAATTTATTTATTTTTAAAAATGACGTCTGTTATCCAAACACACAGATGTTTCCTTGTTTCCTTTTTGTTGAAACGACACTGAAAACACAAGTTGATTGAGAACTCACAAGCCTACCACAAGTTCTTATATCAAGAAAATTCCCCTAAAGTTAAACTTGTTTATCCACCATGTTTGGTTTCTAAAGAACATAACATAAAATTAGTAGAACCAAAACAGTGGCTGATAGAATTTGTCACAAATAGAATAAAAGGATCCTTCTAGTGTTCTTAAATATTACTAGTATTTTTTTGCTTAAGAAAATGCAAAATTAATAGTATAAGTTTTAGTGTACTCAAGTAAGATTGTCAAGCAGTATCAATTGGATTTCATAGGCTGAAAGTTCATACACACCGATCTCTAGAATATTATACTGGAATTTTCCGCGTTGCAGCAAAATAATAATAATTTTTCAATAATTTTACAAACGCTGGCTACTTTTGAATGACTCATCTGAAAATTGACTCGCCCGTGCTATTGATAGGTAGATGTGTGAGCAAAAGACAAATGAGGTTGTAACATGTAAACGATGGTAGTCAACTTTTAGGAGCGAGCGAATAAGTTGTTGAAATCAGTTAAAATAGTACTATTCCATTGATAAAATTTAGATCCACAAAATTAAAATAAATACAGTTTGTACACGCGTAAGGTTATGGATTATTAGACCTTGTCATTTGTCCCTTCACGTAATATTTATAACAGTAACTGATCATTTCACAACTTCTTGACCTTTCATCGCCGTATAATAATGTTGTATCGATTGTCCTTTCCAGAAGAAAAAGGAAAGAAATATCCATTTTTTTCTTTAGCAATTACATGAAAGAAGAAAATTTAGTTGTGTTTTTAACGGCGAAAGCAGGATTTCCGCTAAGAGGATTCAAGTTAAAAAACTAAAAAGGATTGTAGCTAGTGAGAATTGAACTAGTAACCTTACAAAGGGTTTGAACCTCCTGACGATGGGCGAAGCTACACTTTGCTTAGGGTGGGGCGTAAGCAGGATTTTTCCTAAACAGTGTCGATATTTAAATGAGTGAACAATTGTCAAATCACTGTAACGATACAAATTAAAACAACAATAATTCGAATCTTATTTAAGAAAAAACAAAATCATATTGATATTTTTTAAAAATGTTTTCATAATATCCTTACCGGAAATAATACTAAATACTTCTTTTTCTTTATAAAATACTAAAAAATCACTTAAAACTCTATCAGTATCTGACTTTTTAAATGGTTTCGACCAACTTCATCGCCCAAGAAAAAGAAGAAAGAAAAAATATTAGTAAGACAACTCACCATGGAACTAAGTAACAGGAAAAATTATTGTTGTTAATTTTAAGCAGAAAAGGAACTATAATTTATAAAGCAGCATGCAATTGCCTAAGTTCGACCACAGAAACTCACCTAATGAGGAGGAGCGCGTCACCAGGAGGACAAGGTAGCTGTACATCAAAAGCAGTGTCATTTAATTATTTATCAGTTGTTTGTGCATATCAAAAAGTTACACATATTTACTGAACTTCTCCGGCGAAGACACCGCTTCAACCACGATGTGTCCGCCCCTTCAGTTGATCACCTTTGCCGAAAAATGACATTGCGTATATATGTAAAATATTAGATTTTAGAGGTACATAACATATATTGAACACTCTTTGTCTGATTTTTTAAAACTTCTTTCAAGTTCGAACACCCTTGAGAAAATTGCTGGCTTCGACACTGCCCTAACTGTTGAGTTATGTTTTTGAGCTATGGAAAAGAAATTCAAAACATAATATATAAAGGAATAAAACAGGTTTTGCTTTATAGGAACAATGGATTTTGGACCATTTATTTGCGCATGACGCCGCTTTTACCTACGGTATTAAGGAAATAACCAGTTTTTATAAGGCATTTAAAGTTTAGTCAGATGAGGGGCAAATCTTCAAACTACTACTTCGAAACTCAACTTCAGTCTAAACTGGCCAACATAACTTCAGTCTTCAGAAATTCTGAGCTGCCATTTAAACTTCAGTAGTCTTTGGTAATTCAAATTAATTGGGATTTTAACAGTACAGTATAACAGTACAGTAGTCTTTGATATCTGAAGTTTGAATTTAATGCGGCTGGATTTTAAATACTTTATAAATCTTAGCTATTCTTTAAATAATAGTTCTTGAAAGACTATTTGTGTTCTTGCCCCAATTTGGACCTAGGGTTCATTTTATCGTAGACGAATGTATAATGGGATTTTTACCTAGTTATACTATATAAGAAATTTATTTACCTATGTTCTCTATGTTTTGAATAAGTACCTAGGTTTTTCTTACAAATTATATATATTGCTTCTTAAAAGACTACACTCAATTATTAGTGTCTTCAATTAAGGGATTAAATTATATTATTTCCTTTTTTTTCCCTCTCCTCTTCTCTCTCCTTTTTTTTCCAATTAAAATCCCTTAATCTTCCCCCAAAATCTCCATCTTCTCTCCTCTCACCATTAACTTTCTATTATTAAAAAATATTCTGAAATTTTATGATAATTGTATAATAATTGTATTTGGATTATATCAGCTACATAAATGCTTAAAACATAAATGTATCATACTTGTATCACATTTGTTTCTAACTTGTATCTGGTATATTAATACCCAAAATAATACATGGTACATTACTAATAAACTAATATACAATTATCATACTTGTGATGCAAACTGTGAAATTCGCCATGAACGCACAATTGCTCGTAACAAATATGCAATAAATATATAATAGTCATACATTTGTAATACAATTCGTGCAACAATGATACATATACAATTATAATAGAATTACGATACATTTCAGAAAAATTGTGACACAATTATAATCTTCATCTTCTTCAAGTTTCAATCACAATATAGGTCTTCATCTTCTTCATCTTCTGTATATGATTGCCAATAAGTCACACCAAATTTCGCACACTTCTTGACAAAGAACTTTTGTCTCTGAATTAACAAACAAAAAAGTTTTTTTTTTAATAGTATTATTTTCTAAAATTTATAAACATATGAAATTTAATAAACTAAATTCATATGTAGTACCATCAAACATACAAAAAACATACTATACTGATAATAAAAAAAATTTGGTAAAATTAATTTTTTCAGAGGCCTCATACAATCAGTATACAAAAAACTTACGAGAATAAATAAATTCTCTCATATAAGCATATAAAACACAATACAAAATATGTAATTTAATGTACATTTCTGAAAAATTGTGACACAATTATGATCTTCATCTTTTTCAAGTTTCAATCACAATATAGGTCTTCATCTTCTGTATATAGTTGCCAATGGTAGAAGTTTGGGGTGGGTCTTGGGCCAATTTCTCTGAAGAAAATGATGCCCCTCGCTCCAGCCTCCTTGAATACCTCTCTCTAGAAGTATTTGTTAGCAATATTCGTTATTATTGATGAGCAGGGTCACTCCACTTTGGGGTGGGTTTGTTGAGGAAATGAAGGGATTTTGGGTATCTTAAATGTGGGATATTTTATATAACTGATATCCACTATTTAAGATATATTTTATTTCCTCTTTTTTTAAGGTTTTGGGTAAAACAAGTAAATATAGGTATATTTAGTTATTAATAAAAAACCTAAATAAAAGTAATAAATAGGTTTCTACCATAGTATAGCTAGGTAAAAATTCCATGTATAATATGTAGTTTGGAATGAGCGTGATCTAATTTTAAAGATATAATCATGACATTTATGATGGACGAATTGATTCACAAATAACTTGTTAAAGAAAAAATATATGATGGACTGAAGAAGAAAAATCAAAATTAAGGGAGAGATTTGTGAGGCTCATTTTGAAGAAAAATGAAAAGAAGAAAAATGGGATAGGAGGTGCCTAACTTTGTTGAAGAAAAGTAGGATGGAAGGTGCCTAGCTTTGTTGAAAAATTATATGACTAAGTGCATCTTCTTTGTAGTAGTTGGATGTAAACTCTTACTATAAATAGAGGCATCCATTCGTCATTTCTAACACACCAAAATAAGAGAAAACAATAGTAGTTAGAGAGAGTAATCCACAGATTGTAGTCTGTGAGATAAATAGTAAGTGTGAGTAATATTGTAGTGAGATATTTTAAATAAAAAGTGTTATTTCTTTCAAAGTTGTAGTAGTCTCTTGATACTGCTAAGTTGTACTATTATAGTGGTTATATTGCTCAGCTCGGGTATTGTATTTTACCCCATTAAAGATTTGGTGTCGGTGTTACTCTCTTGTGTTATTATTATTTGTCGTGGATATTATTTCTGGGCGGGATTATTATTTTATCCCAACAACGTGGTATCAGAGCCATGTCAAATAATGGTCCGCTATCTTTTCAGTACCCCCGTCTCACAAAAGATAATTATGAGAAATGATGTCTACGTATAAAAGTCATTCTTGGCTCTCAGGATGTATGGAAAATTGTAGACAGAGGGTATGCAAAACCCGATAATGAGGAAGCTCTACCTCAAAATGAAAAAGAGGTCTTGGCAAAGACAAGGAAGAAGGATCAATAAGCATTGACATTCATCCACCAATGTTTGGATGATGCCATGTTTGAGAAGGTGACAGATGCTACCAGCTCAAAGGAAGCTTGGGGGATTTTACAAAATTATTTTCAAGGAGTTGACAAAGTGAAAAAGGTAAAACTTCAAACTCTAAGGGCTGATTTTGAAGTTTTAAAAATGAAAGAATCCAAATGCATCTCGGATTATTTTTCAAAAGTGAAGGCTATTGTAAATCAACTAAGAAGATACGGGGAGGACATAGAAGATGTCCGTGTGGTAAAAAAGATTCTTCGTACTTTAACACCTAAATTTAATTTTGTGGTGTGTGCTATTGAGAAGTCTAAAGATTTAGACTCTATGATGGTGGAGCAATTGGAAGGTTCTTTACAGGCCCACGAATAAAAGATCAAAAGGAGACAAGAAGTGTCATTGGAGCAACTTCTTAAAACTCAGGCATCCTTCAAGAATTATGGAGGTGAAACAAGCTATCGAGGAAACGGACGAGGCCGAGGACGAGGACGAGGAGGTCATGGAAGAGAAATAAGTAATGGTAACAACTTCAACAATAAAGTTAAAATCGACCAAACATTCAGAGGTCGTGATCGTGGACAAAGAGGAGGAAGAGGATGTGGCTACTACTAAGAAAATAATGGACAAAGGTATGACAAATCAAAAATTGAGTGTTATAATTGTCATAAATTTGGCCATTACTCTTGGAAATGTCATAGCAATATTGAAGAAAAAGCTAACCTTGTTGACGACAAAAAAGAAGAAAATGAGTCAACGTTGTTGATGACACTCAAGGAAGAAAATGGAGATGATTGCAGCTCGTGGTATTTGGACAATGGAGCAAGCAATCATATGTGTGGATGCAAAGAGAAGTTTATGGAGATTAATAAAACGATGAGAGGTAATGTGTCCTTTGGAGATACCTCAAAGGTTCAGATCGAAGGGATAGGTACGATTCTGATCTCCTGTAAAGATGGTAGTTACAAATTAATTCAAGATGTTTATTATGTGCTAAAATTAAAAAGTAATATTTTAAGTTTGGGCCAACTTCTTGAAAAGGAATATGACATCCACATGAAAAATATGCATCTTTGGCTTAGAGATTCAAGTGGAATTCTAATTGCTAAAGTGCATATGGCTAAGAAATAGGTTATTCTCTCTGAATCTTAAGACAATTATTGCAAAGTGTTTGAAGGCTAATCTGCAAGATGAATCATGGTGTTGGCATATGAGATTTGGGCACTTGAATTTGAAGCGCTCAAATCAATGGGAGAAAAGAATATGGTACAAGGCATACCATCAATCAACCATCCAAATCAATTGTGTGAAGCTTGTCTTCTTGGGAAACATGCAAGGAAGAGTTTTCCAAAGGAGGCCATGTCAAGATCAACCAAGCCGCTCCAGCTTGTCCACACTGATGTGTATGGAACAATCAATCCACCTTCTTTTGGTAAAAGAAAATACTTTCTGTTTTTCATTGATGACTTTAGTAGAAATACTTGGGTTTATTTCTTGAACCAAAAATCTGAAGCTTTTGCTACTTTTACAAATTTCAAAGTACTTGTGGAGAAAGAAAGTGGCTATGAAATTAAAGCTCTAAGGTCCGATAGAGGAGGCGAATTCACTTCAAACGAATTTAATGACTTCTTTCAACTTCATGGAATTCGTCGCCCTCTAACGGTACCTTATTCACCTCAACAAAATGGTGTTGCAGGGAGAAAGAATCGAACGATTCTTAATATGGCTAGATGTATGTTGAAAGCTAAAAGTATGCCCAAGGAATTTTGGGCCGAAGCTGTTTCTTGTGCAGTTTATTTGAATAACAGGTCTCCAACAAGAAATGTTAGAGATCAAACGCCTCAAGAAGCATGGAGTGGAAGAAAGCCAAGTGTCAAGCACTTGAGAATCTTTGGGAGCATAGCCTATGCTCATGTGCCACATAAAGGGAGAGCAAAGCTTGACGATCGAAGTGTCAAGCATGTGTTTGTTGGCTATGATACGAGTTCAAAAGGCTACAAGCCATACAACCCAAGCAGCGGCAAGGTGGTGGTAAGTCACGATGTTGAATTTGATGAAGAATTGGCATGAGATGGGGAAACTCAGGAAGAAACTTCATATGATTTTCTTCCATACTTTGGTGATGAAGAAGAACCAAAGATCGTGGAACCTGTGCAGGATACAACTCCACCTCCTTCTCTAACCAATGTTGCATCTCCCTCTTCTCAAGAAAGTCCAAATAAACAACCGCAAAGGACAAGGAGTATTCAAGAGCTCTACGAGAACACAAAAGAAGTTACTTGTAACGACCCGACCGGTCATTTTGAGTACTTGCGCTCTGTTCAGCAGGCGGAGGCCATGAACAGCTTTATTTCAGGTATTATGACTTGTACGCATGGTCGTAATTGAATTTCGAGAAGTCCAGAGTTGATTTGGGAAGATAATTCTCATTTTAAAAGCTTAAAGTTGAAATAATGAGCTAGGATTGGAATTTTGAGTAAACGACCTCGGAATCGGGATCTGAAGGTTCCAGCAGGTTCGTATGATGATTTCGGACTTGGGCATATGCCCGGATTGGGTTTTGGATAACCCTGGAGCGTTTTGGCGCCTATTGTGGAAGTTAGTATTTCAGAAGAAATTTTATAAGTTTGGTTTGAAGTGCATTTTGGTGTTATCAACGTCCGTTTGGAATTTTGAGACTATGAATAGCTCCGTATAGTGATATTTGAGTTGGAGGCACGATCGTAAGTGAATTCGGAGGTCCGTAGACCATTTTGAAGCCATTTGGCTAAAGATAGAAAGTTGAAGGTTTTGAGAGTTTGATCGGGGGGTTGACTTTTTGATATCGGGGTCGGAATCAAATTCCGGAAGTCGGAGTAGGTCCGTAATGTCAAATATGATTTGCGTGCAAAATTTGAGGTCAATCAGACGTGTTTTGATGGGTTTAAACATCGGAAATAGAAGTTGGAAAGTTCAAAGTTCATAAAGCTTGAATTAAGGTATAATTCATGAATTTAGCATTGTTTGATATGATTTAAAACCTCGAGCAAGTCTGTAATGTGTTTTGGAATTGGTTGGGGTCCCGGGGGCCTCGGGTGGATTTCGGGTAGTTAACGGATCAAAAATGGGATTTTTGGAAGAAATATGCAGTTGGTATCTGGTATAACCACTTCTGCGGAAATGGGACCGCAGAAGCGGCCCTGCAGAAGCGGGGAAGAGCTCGCAGAAGCGGAAAGGGGGCAGGCCCAGATAACCGCAGAAGCGACCCAGAGACCGCAGAAGCGGTTACGCTTATGCGGCCACCAGACCGCAGAAGCGGTCAGTCCACTCAAGCCCAAAACCGTTGAAGCGGTTAGAAAGTCGCAGAAGCGACATCCGCAGAAGCGACATCCGCAGAAGCAGAAATGTCATCGCAGAAGCGAAAAATGCTGAAGGCAGTGGGGTGTTTTAAAAGGTCGGATTTGGCTCATTTCTCTCATATTTTCTTGGCTTGGGGTGATTTTGGGGATGCTTCAAGGAGGGATTTTTGTCATCAAGGATTAAGGTATGTTATCCCTACCTATTATGAGTTAAATGCATTGATTGTGTATGAAATTAAGCATGGAATCAGTATAAAAATTGAGGTTTTGGTTGAAAACCTAGAAAATTATAAAACTTGGATTTTAGCCACGATTTTGAGTATGGGATTGGGAGAAAAATTATATATCTAAGTTCCTAAGGTCATGGGTAACCTTTAACTTCGAAAAATTTTGGATTCCGGGCATTTGGGCCCGAGGGCATTTTGGTCAACTTCTCATTTGGGGTTAGGAATGGTTATAAATTGAGTTGTAAGGTATAGTT
>MU724263.1:3118-17491 GCA_026770625.1 Nicotiana glauca | reverse complement strand
CAGAATTCCTTATCCGGATTTCTAGTTCGCAGACTGTAACAGAGTCAAACTTTCCTCGGTTCGGGATTAAACCGGTGACTTGGGACACCATTATATTCTCAAGTGGCGACTCTGAAAATTTTAAATAACTAATCTCGTTCCGACTGTCCTTAAATTGGAAAAAACTCCTCTACGCCTTCACGGGTATAGTAGTATTTAAAAAAGAGGTGTGACACCGGTTTCTATCGGCGATTCATAAAGGACTTCTCAAAGATCGCCAACCCTCTCTGTAAATTGTTAGAAAAAGATCACCCTTTCTTGTTTTCTGATGATTGCAGGGTAGCATTTGAGGAGCTAAAAAAGAGGCTAGTCACAGCACCTATCATAGTTGCCCCCTGCTGGGAGAAATCGTTCGAACTCATGTGTGATGCTAGTGACTATGCAGTGGGGGTAGTGCTGGGACAGCAGAAAGACAAGCTGATGCATCCAATATACTATGCTAGCAGAACGCTAAGTGGAGCCCAGCTGAATTACACTGTGATTGAGAAGGAGATGTTGGCCGTGGTGTTTGCTTTCGATAAGTTCCGATCATATCCGATTGGTTCCAAGGTAATTGTATATACTAACCACACATCTCTCAGGTATCTAATTGAGAAAAAGGAGTCTAATTTACGCCTTATTCGTTGGGTGCTGCTGTTGCAAGAATTTGACCTTGAAATTCGTGACCATAAGGGTACAGAAAATAAAGTCGCTGATCATCTATCACGACTTGACGGAGCTGAAAAAGCAATCGAGGTCGAAGAGATCCTGGAAACCTTTCCAGACGAGCTGTTGCTCGCTATTAATCTTGAGGAAGCGCCATGGTATGTAGACCTTGCTAATTACCTGGCCAGTGGTATAGTTCCTCATGACCTCTCATCTGCCCAAAGAAAGAAATTTTATCGTGATATCCGCATGTATTATTGGGATGATCCTTATCTGTTTAGAATATGTGTTGATAATATGATCCGGAGGTGTGTCCCTGAGATAGAACAATCTTTTGTTTTGCAGGCTTGTCACGCATCAGCTTATAGAGGACATTTTGGAAGGGTCAGGACAGCTGCAAAAGTGCTTGAGGCCGGATTCTTTTGGCCAACCATGTTTAGAGACGCGCACCTATGAGTGAAGGGCTGGAATGAATGTCAGCGGACTGGGAACATTTCCCGCCACCACGAGATGCCCATGCACCCGATTCAAGAGGTGGAAGTGTTTGATGTCTGGGGGATTGACTTCATGCGCTCTTTCGTCAGCTCATTTGGCAATAAATACATACTGGTTGATGTGGACTACGTGTCCAAGTGGATAGAAGCTACTACGTTACCCACTAATGATGCAAGAGTAGTGGTGGGATTCCTGAAGAAGAACATATTCACCCGATTTAGGACACCACGAGCGATTATCAGCGACGGAGGCACTCACTTCTGTAATAGAGCCTTCGAAAAGTTGCTTGCTAAGTATGACGTGTGCCACAAGGTGTTTACTTTGTATCACCCGCAAACTAGTGGACAGGTGGAAGTGTCCAACAGAGTCAAGAGTGTGTTAACCAAGACTGTGAACGCCACAAGAACTGATTGAGCGAAGAAGCTAGATGATGCACTCTAGGCCTACATGACCGCGTTTAAAACACCAATTGGTATGTCACTGTATAAGTTGGTGTTTGGAAAGGCATGTCACCTACCAATGGAACTTGAACATAAAGCGTGGTCGGCATTGAAGCAGTTGAACTTGGATATTGAAGCTGCAGGCACAACTAGAATTACTGAGTTGCATGAGCTTGACGAGTTCAGACATCTTGCTTTTGAGAGCACGAGATTGTACAAGGAAAGAATGAAGATTTTACATGACCAGAACATTGTTGAGCGACATTTCAAACCTGGGGACATGGTATTGCTCTATAACTCAAGATTGCGGTTGTTCCCTGGTAAGCTTAAGTCAAGATGGTCGGGACCATTTCGAGTGGTTGAAGTATTCCCTTCAGGTGCTGTAGAGATCCGCTGAGAAAGACTCTCGTACATTTAGAGTCAATGGGCAGAGATTAAAACTATATATGGGCATGAAAGAACCAAAGGAAGGGTCTGAGATCCACTTGACTGAACCTCAGAGGTCGAGCGAGCCTTAAATGCGCTCACGTGCGTCGTTCCGCAACGTTAAATCAAGCGTTGCGTGGGAGGCAACCCATGAATGTGTTGTAAGTGTACTATGTAACTTTAGAGAGTCGTGCCACAACGTTAAATAAGGTGTTGGTTGGGAGGAAACCTAACGATAGTAGTAGTGTTTGATTTTGAGTTTTAACATACTAACAAATGTAGGCGATGAAGGCGGGTGAAAAGACCATCAACCAAGAGCAACACAGGTGAAAAAGTACAAAAATGAGTTCCTAGGACCGTGACTTCGCGCTAACTTCGCGCACAAGTTCGCGCACCTGGGCAAAACATTTTGCCTGGAGCACACAGGAGCGCGCGAAGGACACGCGAGTTCGCGCGGTTTGCAAAACATTCTGCCTGGGCGCGCGAAGTAGTGCGCGAACTCGTGCCCCCCCCCCCCCACATAAATTTCCAGCATTTTTTTATTTAACATGTTTTAGTTTTTCTTTTTTTTAGTAGCCTAAAGTCCCCTCCTTTAATAAACCCCCTGTTTCCCTCAGCCCCAAGACCCTCACTTCCCTCATTCTCCCTCGATCAAAACAAAACCTCTACCAGACCCTTCTCCAAACTCTCTCAACTCCCTCACCAAATTCTAGCATTCCTGTCCCCATTCCCCTCTCAATTCTTTCTTCCCCAATTTCACTAGCATCTCCCACATTCCCCTTCACCATAGGTATGAGCCCTATATTATTTTTTTCTTCTCTTTTTCTTTCTTTCTTTAATTTTCAAATTTTTTTTATTGTATTCTTATGCTTATTGTAGGAATTGTACTTAGATATTGTGTAATAATTGGTGAAATATGTTGTGGGGTTGGTTTATGGTAAGTGTGGGGTGGTTGGTACTTGAATTGGGCTATGTATGAGATTGTATGGGAGAACCTTGTTGCAAGACACTTAGATAAGAGTTGTGAGAGCCTCCTGTCCACAAGGTGTTTGTGGAAAGTTCTCAATGAGCATGATTATGTAGTTGTGACCAATTTTAAGTGTGAAGTCTGAGTAACCGCATAAAGTCACAATATTTTTGTTGGGCTGAGCTAATGTGTTCACGTTTTGCAGGTATTATGGCACTATTGCGAAAGTGCCAGGCCACAGGTCCATCATCAAGCCGCCAAGCTGGCACATCTCAGACTCAATATGCAGCCTCTGCACGTCCCTATGATAGCAGCAAATTTGTCTCACCTGAGGCTCAGACCCGTTTTACGTAGAAGGCTGCAAAACATCCAATTCCGGAAAGGGGCATTGACATCACAAAGGTTAAGGAGCGATGCCCCCACATGTTTGCGGAGTTGATGGAGCGGGGTTTGCGGATCTTCATTAATGAGCCAGGGGAGGCTAATGTAATGTTCATGCGAGAATTCTATGCCAATTTGCCATAGCATGTGGACAATGTGGTCACGGTGCGCCGCAAGGCGGTGGATGCCTCCATTGAGGCAATACACACAGCATATCAATTGCCCGATCCTCTACCTGATAATACGGACTTTTATGAGTGGTCCAAACATCCCACAGACGCCAAGTGGAATAGCTTCTTTGACGCAATTTGCATACCTGGAAAAATGGTGGAGTGGCTGGAACACGGAGAGAAGTTCCACTCATCCATTTTAACTCCAGAGGCGAAGAGTTGGTTGTATGTGATCAACAGTCGCCTGATTCCCTCCAAAAATACTACGGAGGTGAATGGACCCAGAGCTGCATTGATTTGGTGTTTCATCAAGGGTCTTCCCTTCGACATGGCCAAAGTAATCCACGACAAAATGTTCATCCGCTGCCCCCAATGCATATATGGGTTCTTTTTCCCATCTTTTGTGACTAAGATTTACAGGCAAGCGTAGGTGCCCGAAAATACTTGTGTGGACGGGCTGCTTAAACAAACCCACAAGATCACACCGGGCAAGAACACCACGGATCCAGCCCCAGCGGCAGCAGTAGGTGGAGAGGATAAGAGTGGTTCTGATGCATCGGAGGAGGAAGAGGATGAACAAATGAACGTGGAACCAACCCCAGCAGCACCGTCAGGAGCAGCGTCCTCTTCAGGAACTGCCAGAGTGTTTCGGTACACTGGATTGCAGCAGGAGGTGGCTGATCTACGCACCTCCATGACTGAGTTAGGCACTCGTGTGGACGCGATAGCTGACCGACATGTAAAGTCAGAAAAGAAGTTCATGGGTTGGCTGCGAGATCTGGGGCGTGCGTGCAACGTGAACCCCGAACCGTTTCCAACCAGGAGTGAAGCTTCAGGGAAGTCCCTTTACCTCACTGCTCTTTTAAATTTTAAGCCATGGGGACATGTCTTCATTTTTTAAGTGTGGGGTGGGGATTCCTTCAGTGTATGTTGTATGTAGTTGTATAAATTAACTGTTTGTTTTGTTTATTTCATGTCGACTTGATAGTTTCTGTTAAGTAGGAGTCGTTTTTTAATTTAGATAAATGGCTCGGCCCGACGACAGATCCCTTTCGACGGGGTTCTTAAGGGACTGAGTCGAGAAAAAAACTAAAAAAATTGTAGGCTCTTCCTGATGACGGATCTTTTAGACGATTTTCTTGAGGGAAGTTAGTCTAAATAAAACACCAAAAAGATTTTTTATTTTTTTCTTAGGTAGTGTAGCAACTCCCCCTTGGTTTTTCTTTAGGTCGCGGTTCTTTTCCAAGGGTTTAGCTTGAACCGGGCATAGGTAGTTTTTATTTTGTTTTCTTTTTTCCTTGATTTGTAGATTAGGGTAATGGGCTACGAGCTATAAATTGAAAGAGAACCCATAGCGTTGACACACCTAAAAATAATATACTCTAGAGTGTAACGCTTAGTCCTAATTGTTGAATCTCACTGAAAGTGCCTTAATTTGTATATTTGTTACTGAATTGAATGCTTGTAACGGAGCGTCTTGATGAGCTGATCTGAATGAGTCATATGCCATGTGTGGTGAGTGTTTGTGTAGTCCATGTATTGTACTTGTGTCTAACACTTGCCCGGTATGTGAGTTGAAGCGAAATCTTAGGTGATGCTCGGTTTGAAAAATGATTTTAGGCTTTCTTTGACCTTTTTGAGCTTTATTGCTGATCACAAATAAAATTTGTCCCTAGTTAACCCTTTTGAGCCTTTAGACTTTTGTTTGGCACCTGCATTACAAGCCTATACCCTTTTGTTCTTAATTGACATTGTTTTGATCCTTTTACCTCTTAAAGTACTTTAATTGTGAGAGGAGCGCTAAAAGAAGTAAAAAAGGAAATAAGTGTGGGGTGGATTTTGAGTGGAACCAATAAAAGGATAAAATGTGCACTTGTTGTGTAAACGAATACACCGCTAGCGGAAATTGAGTGACAAGAAGGATAAACTGGAAAAAAAAAGAGATGAATACATTGTGTCTTGTTCTAGCTAGTGGGTATGAATTAATAGAGTGCTTAAAGAAGAAGGGAATATTTGTGTGATGATATTTTTTGTGAATGAGAAGTGGGTTGAAAAATTTGCGCTAAAAGAAGTAAAAATTGCTCATGTGATGTGTTAAAGTGCTTGGGAGGTTGAGTCACTATTCTTAAATATATCCTACTCGTCCCTTAGCCCACATTACAACCACGAAAAGTCCTAATTAATTTTAGACTGAGTGAGCCTACATTAGTAGAGATTTACATTAAGGGCAAGCTTATGGTACCAATTGCATGCATGTGATTTCGTTTGTGAGAGTGAGTGATTTCCTTGATATATGTGAGTATATGAATTGTATGTATTGGATTGAACTCAGTTTTTGTTGTTGTGAATGTGAGGGCATATGATTCGTGACAGAAAAGCAAGTCTTGACTTCTGTGTAGAGTACTTTGAGTAAGTGTGAATATTGCATGGCACGTGAGAGTCGGCTTTGAAGCTAGGATTGTTCACTGCTAGGTGTAAGGCATATACATTGTTCTAGGTGTAATACGTTACGAAAAATGGTTGAGTGAAGGATTCTCTAGATAGTATAGTTTGATTGCTCGAGGACTAGCAATGAATTAAGTGTGGGGTGTTGATAATAGGCGAAATCGAGATGATTTAGCTATTGTTTATGCTTCTGATTGATTATATTCTAACATAATAATATGATTAATTGATGAAAAATAGGCTCTAATTGTGATTTGTATAAGGATGAGGAGCTTATATGACGCTTTCAAGAGGCTATTGGAATGATTTATGAGCAAGAACGACTCATCGGAGCGGAGTGCGTGCAAAAACGAGACAAAGAAATGGAAGAAATAAGGCTCCAGGCGCACGAGCTCGCGCGTTTTAAGAAGGCTGAGGCAGAATGTTAGAGTAGGCGCGTGAAGGGTGCGCGAACTCGCGCGTGTCCCAGTCCGAAAAAGAGTTATTTAGGGGAAAAATTGGAAATCTGGAGAGAAACCCACCTAACCTATATAAAGTCAAGCTCGCCCAAGGTTAAAAAATCAAGGTTTTCATAGGGTAAAACTTACTTTTGAGAGTACTTTGGCAAGAAACACAATTGTGAGAGATCACTCAAAACATCATAGTTCTTTAATTCTTCTTTTTCTTGCAATTTTACATGATGAATGTTTTCGTATTTTATCTTCCAGTTGTTATGAGTAGATAAAATCTTTTAGTCTAAGGTTTTGATGGAACCTATTGAAGGATGAACTTCTTGATTACGTTCATATAGTTTACCGGTTAATCTCTATTTGTTCAATTACATGTTTATTGTAGTTAATTGATAGGATCCTCAATTAGCTGTGCCTATTTAGTGTGCATAACTCATGAGAGAATGCATATTTAGGTAATTATTGAACAACACCACTCCCAAAGTATAGCAGGGATCTATAATTGTGGGTTTAAAGGCGGAATTGTCAAGCCCCAAAACCGAGGGGCGCGACCGACGCTCGACCAGGGAGCCCCAGTCAAGCGAACCTGGGTGCCTTTCCTATCCCACACGTTACCCAATGATTTCAACGCTCATTATTCAAGTGAAATATCCATTTATGATTAAACACATTCTTACGAGTCATAGTAACATACATGCTCACTTTACGTGATCTACAAGTTATACTGCCCAAAATACATAAGTATGTAACCCACGTTTTCCTGTCTACGGATCCTTTAAGGATACAAAAGAGTGTTACAATACTTGCCGGTAACAAGGCTCCGGCTATACCTTACACAAATACCAAAATAATACTGCAGGAGGAAAAGCGACATGGGCCACACAGGGCTCCGAGAGGAAAGGGGCTCACCAATACAGCTGACGGAAGTGGAGGAGGTGCTACTGTCGGTGGACTGGAGTACCTGCTATAGAATCACCTACAATCAGAACAAGAATGTAGCGCCCCCGGCAAAAGGGACGTCAGTCCATTTAAATTGTATTGGTATGTATGAACAAACTTTATCCCAAGTAGAATCAAATAATACATAGTTAAGTGACAGTAATAAAATCAACAAGCATTGCATGTAGGAAGAAACAACCAAAATCAAAAGTTCCACAATCTCTCCTTTTCCTTTTCCAACATTTCCATATTCAAGAGTTTGATATATTTTTATTTCCATAGTGATTATAGTCACTTTTCCACCCTTATTACCTCGGCCACCCTTATTATCTCAGTCATCCTTATCACCTCAACCCACACCTTATTACTTCGTGTTGTGGCGCGCAACCCGACCCCGCCCGACAATCACATTTTGTAATCACAACCACAAACAATACATCACAAGAGTCATCATTTCAAGGAAACACAAGTTCATATCAACAACTCATACATTTGGGTCCAAGGCACCATAATTGTCACCAAACAGCAATTCATGTACAAGGTGTTGTTGTAATACCCTCTTTCATTACTTACTATGCAGGTTTTAAGCCATTATACACATTCCCACATTTGGAAACATTGACATTATTTCATTCATTAACAAATACTTCCACGTCGGTATCCTCAAGTATTTACAAACTTTACACATAATAAGGTAGGCACATCAACTCACTTCTCACAATTACATATAACATGGTGGTATGGAAATCAACTAGACAATCAATAAACATATTTTCATACAAGGTACACATACCGTATGCTCGTCACAACAAGGGGATTCTACAAGAGTTAAAGTTAGCCATACATACCTCGTTTAAGCTTTCCTTAAGTTACTACGACGTTTCGGAAATTCTAGCAATCCCAATCTACTTGAGACATAACAAAATAGAATACAAATTAGGAAGGTATTCATGGTTTCAACTCATTTGGGCATTTTATCGAATACTAGTTGAGCATCTTGATTTTTAATTCCTTTTACAGGACTTCCTTCATTTCCCAACCCCATCTTTATTTATTTATATACATCAATCTTCCCACAAGCCTAATTTGTACATGTATGTATACATAATACTATTACCCCAAGAATCATACCTCAATAACCAATCTCACAATCTCTATCATACCAACACAACCTAGGTTAGGCACCTATGGCTTCCAATCACTATCCCATGAGTTACAATACTTAATCCATACTCATATTTCCATAATAAATCCATATATGTAAGTCTAAGGTGTAGGATTTACCTTTTTGGAAGAAATCTTGCAAAATCCTTCTTTGGGTTCTTGAAGGAATTTCTTGAAAAATCTAAGTGTTTATGTGAAGATTTCATCAATATTAGTGTATAAATGATGGAATTTCACACCAAGATCATAAGGATTACTTATATTGAAGATGGGAGGGGTTGGAGGTCTTGGTATGATAAAGAAATCTTGCCAAATTCGAGCTTGAATGACAAAAATGAAGGAAAGGTGATACCCCCTTCGATTTTTACACTGACTAGGGGTATTTTAGACATTTCACATGTTCCCCTCGATCCGTGGCATTCCACCGCGGTCTACCCCGCGGTTTCAGGCAGGAAGCCCTGCGGTCCACCTCGCAGCCGCGCGCCTGGGCGCACTGGGAACGCATGTCCGATAAAATGGTTATAACTTTCTGCATTCACCTCCAAATACAAACGGTTTGATGCGTCGGAAACTAGACTCAAAGATCTTTAATTTGATAGGTTGTGAATCCCACAAATCCTCATATACACGAAGATATGATCATCCAAAGTGAGTACTTGTGCAAATTTATTTGAAATCTTAGCCTATTATGAAATTTTCCAACTTGGCTTAGACTTAGGCTTCCCTTTGGACCTCACATCACTTATTTCGTGACTCATACACTTATTCACCACATCCAATTCATCTACATCATATTTAAAGCGCATAAAATATTATAATTACTCTACCTGGCACCCCGAAATCCTATATCGCCTAGCAAAATTTTCCGAGGTCTTACAGGGATTAGGGATAACGAAGCCTTGGGTGTGATCTAAAGTGAGTTGTAATAAACAAAGTCAGCTAGCGTAACTCGGGAGAGTACGTTTAGTAAATTATCGCAATTACGCGGGAGAGATTTACGGTAATAAGAGTGTCCATGATTGATAGAGATATTTTAGTGAATTTATATGTAATGTAGCCGGAAGGGATTCCATCAATAGGGGAAATCAATACCTTATAACTTTCTCATTATTTTTTACAACCCGGAATATTTAGTTTTAGTTTACAGTTGTTAGTTATTTACTTTCAATCTTAGTTAGTAGAAATACTATCAATTGTGTTTACAAAGTTTGGGAAATTGATTATAATGGATTTAGTGGTTCCGATAAAGCTAATTGTTAGGTTAGTTCTTTGTGGGATTCGACTCCATACTTGTAAATCGGATTATATTTGCAACGACTGCATTGTCCTTTTTAGAAGGCATAGTTGGGCGTGATCATTACCAGAATATTTGACAAACAGGTTTCAACGATCCTTATTGCTTAAAAAAAATTAAATAATAAGTCGAGCTGACGACATTAAACTTAAAACTATATCCTTACTTTTTAAGTCTTTCTAAATAATATTAGTTATATAAAATAGTAACGTAATTAATTATGCACATGTACATATATTTGATGATTGAGTTAGTATTAGTAAGTTGATTAGTGTTTATAGTATATGTATTAGTGTTTCTTATATATAAAAAAAATAAAATTTACTTTTTGGTAAGAATAGTTTCGTCCCTTCTATATGTAACAATAAGTGTATGTGAATTTTGTGTAGTATAATATGCTCCTAAGTATATATTTGTGTAGTATAATATGCTCCTAAGTATATATATATGTGTATATATATATATATATATTGTTTAACCAAAAAATAGAATTTCGATTACAACTAAAAATGAAGAGAAAAATCGAGTTACTGATAATCAGGAGACGAAAAGAATAGTAGACTTTCGAGAATAATAAAGCAGTAAATAAGTTTGTATTGCAATGTAATCACAATGATATTCCGTCTCCTTACAAATGCTGAGATCTCACCCTTTTATAGTTGATTTTTCTAAGAAAAGATATAACGCCTTAGCCTTAAAGATGCAATTATGAGCATTAAATAACATTAAATGAAACGTTACACAATCATTCTTATTCAATACTGATTCACTAACGTATTTGATATTCAATACTGAATTTAGACTCCTTTATGCCATCAGATTCATATCTTCAATTTCTTCTGACCTCCTGGATTTAATAAAGTTAAATAGATACGGAACTCGTATCATTTGAATAGCATCCCGTGCCTCTTAACTTTCTTCTCCTCGTATCTGATATCGCCCGTGACTCTTAACTGATCATCATGTTTTGACCATTTGACCAGTTCACATGTCATGCCACGTCACCTTCAATATAAATTCAGTTTTTTCCCAATACAGATAGTCCCCCCACTTTCCATTTATTTATCAATTAAATATTTGGGAAGTGGATCTTCATTAAAAAGAGAATTTTTGCCATAATTAATGCTATGACAGTACTGACGCTTCAATTGTCTCTTCTATTTAATGTCTTGTACACGTGTCACCTTCTGATTGACTTTGTAATTCTGCAGCCTTTTTTCAGGGTTTTTTCATCAGCTTTATTCACGAAACGATAGTTGCCTTTATTATAAACTTTCCATCATTACACTTTTTTATTTGACGGTTGCTGTTATATACATACTTAACCCTCTTTCTTTTGTCTTCTTCTTCTTAGATCTTCAACAAACAATTTATTACTCACTTTTGCTTTTTTTCTCCTTTAGTTCATCCTTCTTCAACAATGTCGTCTTCAAACCCTAACCCTAGGAAAGTCCCAATTCTAGACAACTTTCCTAACACCCCCGTAAGGCATAGAAGAGGCAGAGGAGGTAGGCTTCGTAGCCTAGGGTCCACTCGTGGTGGTGTATCTGGTTCTGTCGCTCCTTCTTCTGGTTCTGGCATTAGAGGTTCCACCTCTAAAACTTCTTCTTCTAAAGGTAAAGAACTTTCTGAACCTCTCCGAGAACCTTTAGTTGAAGAAATTGTACCCAATGATTTATCTTTTGGGAATGATAGAAAATCTCTACAAGAACAGGTTATAAACTTAAAGAAAACTAACACCTATCCTTCTCTAATAACGGAACCTGTGATTCCCACTGTTCGGAAAGATTGTAATTGGAGAGATAATCTTCGCATGATGATTCCTAACCCAAACCAGAGAATTTCTTCTTTCAGAATTGGATTCTCTTTCATTTATACTTATCCCTTTACTTTGGGATTTAATCCTGCTATTGACCCAGTCATACTTAAATTTTGTCGCTTTTTCAAAATTTGCTTAGCACAAGTAGGCCCTCTTGTTTGGAGAGCTGTGGCTTGTTTGAGGTATTTGTCTACCAAAGCCAATGTTAATTTTACTTTTCCCCATCTTATTCACTTATACCATCCCAAGTTATTTCGCCATGGAGTTTTTACCTTGACTGCAAGAAGCAAGAAGGTTTTGGTAAACCCCGAGGATGACAAGGATCGTGGGTGGTATACTCGTTACGTTGCTGTACGTACGGTGGATTTGTTGGGTGAAACAAATATCCCCTTCCCTGAGAAGTGGAACTTTGCACGTAAGTTTTCTTTTGCTTACCGTATCTATTTTTAAGAATACTTCTTTTCTAATTTCGCTTCTATTTGGTTTTCCGTAGCAACCATGGGAGATGTGGAGCCCGTTCCTAATTTCCGTGGTTGGGTAGATTCAATTTTGAAAACTACGCCTATGGAGGCGAGAACTTGGAAATCAATTTCCCATTTACATGGTTGGAGAGTGAAGACCCACGGTTTGCATTTCCTTATGTTTTGCCGCATATTAAATTCTTTCTTGTTTTAACTCTTTATCCCTCTTTTTATCAGGATTTGGTATCAGGGGTATGACAGCTGAGGTAGCCGTTGCCCTTCGAGCTTCTTCTAGCTCTTCTCTTTCTTTAGAAAAAACTAAACTCATGCTGTCAAAGAGGAAGGTTATAGAAGAAGAATCTGAGAATGAAGAAGAAGAAGATACCTCCTTAATTGCTAGGCCAAGAGCCAGGAGACGCATCATTTCTGAAGATGAAGCTGAAGATACTCCTGCTCAAACCTCTATCTCTGAGCCTGTTCAGATTCCTTCTGATGAGGACATCACTCCAAGGGACTCTGATGAATCTATTCGACATCTCTTTGTTAGTGGTTTTGAGAGCGGAGAGCTTGGGCCAGTTCTTGATGAAACTCCCCTCTCTTCTTCTATTCCCGTTTCTTCTATTCCTCTTTCAGTTACGAGTATTCCCTTACCTGTTTTATCTACTCCTACCTCTTCACCTGTTTTGATTCCCTTGTCTGTTTCTTCTGTCTCAACCTTGACTCCTTTGGCTCCTGTTTACACCACTTCTATTGCTCTCCCTTCCTCTGTTCGACACGCAGAAGAGGGTTCCAGTAGCAGAGGTTTGACTATGAGGAGCGTTACTCTTGAGGTTCCTGCTAATCACAGCCTCTTAAGGAAGTCAGGTGGAGCAGATGTGTGGCTTGAGCCATTGATTGGAGATATTGAGAAGAATAAGATGAAGAGCCACAGCTGTTTGACTCTAATGAATGACATAATTCATTCTACTTTGAAGGTATTTTTCCTTCAATTAACAAGTTTTTTCTTTATATATATCTTTCTAAATTTTCTCATTTGCTGCCTTTCCCTCGTAGGCTAATCTTATTGGTACTGAGTTAATGGGAAGGATCTCCCTTTTGGAAAAGAAAAGTTGTGAGTTTGATAAGGCTATCCACGAGGCTGAGGAAACAGCCAAGGGAGCCCAGTTAGAAGCAACTAATTGGAAGGAGTAATTTGAGAATGCTCAGAGAATCATAGAGGAATTACAGGAAAGTAGAAATCACTTGGAGCAGCAAAAGCGTGGTTTGACTTCTGAGCTTGCAGTTGCTAAGGCTTCTTTAAGCCAGTTTGAAAAAGATAAGGAACTTTTGGAGTGCTCGTTTTCTGAACAATTATCAAAATCCAGTGAGGAGATCAAAGAACTTAAGGCACTTTTGGGCAAGAAAGAAGAATATGCGGGGGAGTTAGTGCAAAGCTTGACCAAGGCTAAGGCTGACTTAAGGATCTCCGCTGACAAAATACGTGCTTTAGAGAGTTCTCATGCTTCCCTCGAAGCTTCCTTTGACTCCCATTTAGCTGAACATCAAATATTGAAGAATGATCTGGCTATGTGGGAAATGGAGTATGGGCTTCTTGAAGAGAATTTTAATATAGAAGTGAGTTGGGCTTTTCTAAATTCCCGTCGTGATGCTTCAATCAAGAAAACTTTGACTTACAATCAGAATTAGCCAAAGTTTTGAAAACGATCGAAGAAAGCCAACAACCACTTGACTCTCCTTCTCCAGCACTTGGAGCTCCTGTGGCAGAAGAGCCTTTGAATGATGAAGTCAGTGCTGTGGCAATTGAAGTTGAACACGTAGTAATTCCAGCTTCCGAGGGTGAAACTTCTAAGACACAGTCTATGGAAGCTGAAGCTCCCGTGATTCCTGTTTCCCTCGGTGACCTTACCACTTCAATCCCTGCTGAAACCGTTCCTATTTTTGCTTCTTCAGAAGTTGCCACCGTGCTTGTGGCTGCCCCTGAAAATGAGATTGCAACTTCTGATGTTCCAACCCCTTCAGTGACCAATTGAATGTGTTTCAAACTTTACTGTTATTTTTTTTTATCAATTGGTGGTTTTATCCCTTGACCTTTTTAAGGGATTTTTTGGTTAAGTCCCCAGTTATCATAATGGGGCACTTGTAAAAACATTTTGCTTGACTAAGTTTTACTTAGTTTTTTTTAGGAAGTTTTCTTGCTACTTCCATATGTTCTATTCTTGCCTATTTATTTATTTAGGAC
>MU724262.1:24101-38127 GCA_026770625.1 Nicotiana glauca | reverse complement strand
AAACACAAAGAACAAACAAGCAAATCTAACAACTACTTAAAGCAGAGACTTCCTTGTTAAATTATTTTGAATGAAATAAAATACTTGATACAACTAGATAGATCTTTATATTATGAAACCCTTTTGTTACCTTCTATGATTCTCATATCACTTAGGCAGAAAAAAAAAATACCACTCCAAATGATACTTCAGTCAATTACATAAGAACAGTCCAATCATTCGACCAACACTATCTCACAACTCTATTTGTGCATATATCAGTAGGCAACCAAAAAATATCTACTCCATACACAACTCTTAATTGTCAGCAAGTTTTTACCCCCCACCCCCACCCCCACCCAAACCAAAAATTAATCTTTTGAAACACAAATTATTAGAAAAAAAGAAGGTAAGAAAGAAAGAATCAACAAGAAACAAGAAAACCCAGTATACTTTTTTCCTTATTATCAATCAATATAGCCGCAGAGAATAAAATAAGCAATAAATAATTAAAATAAGAACCTGTTGGGACAAAAGGAGTATTGGGTAAGAGAAACATAAGCCCTAAGAGAATCCAATTTCGGTCAATAGAGAAAACCCCAGTTGGTAAAATCAGAGAGTGAAGAGCTAGCGTTGGAGAAGGAGGCTATCTCATTGATGGAGGAGAAGAGATGGCGAGATCTGATACTTGGGTGTTTCGATATTTACGAAGCGCCTCTAGAATAAGGGATTTTGGGTGTTTTGGGGGCTAAAAAAATAACAAAATTAGGCCACTTAAAAAAAATGTGGGACTGATAGGGTTTAATGAAATTTATGGAGGGAAAACGAGGTGGGAAACATTGACAGTCGCCAAAGGATATTTTTTTAGCTAACCGTTACCACAGAATAACCTACTGCCACGGTTACACAAACCGTCACAATAGATTACGATATGGCAACGGTTATTCTAATAATGCAACGGTTTATTTTAATAAGTGTCCTAATAGGTTAAACAGTTTATAGAAACGGTTAGAAACGCTGCCATAGGTTTTCTATGGCAACGGTTTAGTAACCGTTGCTAATTAACTATTGCCATAGGCTCATTTTCTAGTAGTGCAAAAGAAATGCCAAAACCTTTGGATGTGCTTATATATGCATATATATGCTATTCTGGAAATATTTTGGGTATAAAAACTTAGGGGGAAAATTGGGTATCAACAGCTGCCCCTCTTTACCTGGGAAGGATGAAAGAGTTGTCGGGTAAAGATATGATGGCCAATTTTGACCGGAATGGTGATTTGAAAAGAATTTGACGGGGCTCCAGTTTCTGAGCTGCCTACGTATCCCTGATTTTACAGGAATCAGGCTGTATGTAGTTCAAGAACCATTGACGGGACATGCCGATGGAGATTCGGAAGAGACGGACACGATGTTTAGAGGGCAAGTGGTATTTTGAAGCTTGATAACCTGCGGGAACTGGAACGGGATCGCTCCTACTGAGACGGCCGTTGCTAGCCGGTGTACCTGCAAATGAGTAATACGGGCGTAGATCGTGCATAAACTTAAACATGATGCAAGTTCCTGTTGGAGCATGGATACTGTATTCGGACGGTTAGGATGACGTCCTCGGACCATGATGTCCTGGGCCATGAAGCGCAAAATAAAGAATTCTCAGGCTATGAAATGATGTTCTCGGGCTATGATAATGGTACCTCCGAACCATGATGCCTTTGAATAATGCTGTGCAGGATATAAAGTAGGTCCTTGGGCCATGGCATGGTGTTCTCGGGCTATGAAGATGATGCCTCCGAACAATGATGCCCTCGGATAGTTAGGCAATATTTCAGCCCATGAAATGCAAGATTTGGCGGTATTTCAGCCGATGCAAAAATGTAAGTGGCGATATTTCAGCCGACAGTAATTTAAATAAAACAGGCGATGTTTCAGCTGATGCAAAAATATAAATGGTGATATTTCAACTGACAGAAATTTAAATAAAACAGGCGATGTTTCAGCCGATGCAAAAATGTAACGGCGATATTTCAGCCAACAGAACTTTAAATAAAGCGGCGATGTTTTAGTCGATGTAAAAAGTAAAATGGCGATATTTCAGCCGATAGAAAGCATAAGTATAGATGATGATGGAGATTTAAATATGAACTGACGATCTTTCAGCTGATGTAGAATTTAAATAAAGTTTGGCAATATATTAGCCGATTGTAAGACGTAAGTGAAAGGTGGCGAAATTTCAGCCATGCAAGAAAGATAAAGTGGCGATATTTCAGCCGATGCAAATAGAGATAAAGTGGCGGTATTTCAGCCGATGCAGATGGATGTGGCTGTATTTCAGCCATGCAGGTGGAGGTAGAGCTTAACCTCGGAAGGCAGAAAGGTAGCCTTATGCAATGCAAGAAAATGCAGGATGGAGACAGTGCTTAGTCTCGAAAGGCAGAAAGGTAGCCTTATGCAATGCTAAAAAATGCAGATGGAGATAGTGCTTAGCCTCGAAAGGTAGAAACGTAGCCTTATGCAATGCAGGTAGTGCAGATGGAGACAGTGCTCAGTCTCGAAAGGTAGAAAGGTAGCCATATGCAACGCAGATGCAGATGGAGACATTGCTTAGCCTCGAAAGGCAGAAAGGTAGCCTTATGCAATGCAGGTAGTGCAGATGGAGACAGTGCTTAGTCTCAAAAGTTATAAAGGTAGCCTTATGCAATGCAGATGCAGATGGAGACGGTGCTTAGTCTCGAAAGGCAGAAAGGTAACCTTATGCAATGCAGGTAGTGCAGATGGAGACAATGCTTAGTCTCGAAAGGTAGAAAGGTAGCCTTATGCAATGCAGGTAGTGCAGATGGAGACAATGCTTAGTCTCGAAAGGAAGAAAGCTAGCCTTATGCAATGCAGATGCAGATGGAGACAATGCTTAGTCTCGAAAGGCAGAAAGGTAGCCTTATGAAATGCAGGTAGTGCCGATGGAGACAGTGCTTAGTCTCGAAAGGCAGAAAGGTAGCCTTATGCAATGTATGAAAATTAAAGGACATATAATAGTGAGATTTCTTAGCTGATAGTTGATTACGATATCGTGACTGATGTGCCGGAGAATTTCGGCACATTTCAATACTAATTGCTTAGGTTCTAGCTTGTTTTAATGCAATTATAACTAATACTTATGTAGATTTGTTACTCTTACAGCGCAAGAGGAAGGGAAGACCAAGGATATGAAAATGTGAGCAAAAAAAAAGAGAAGAAAAGAGCAAAATAGTGCACAAGTGCAACTCTGCAGACCATTCTGCGGTCGTAGATCACACATACGGACCGCAGAATTGAGCTCACATCGCAGAGTTTTACAGAGTTTGGAGCTGAAATTCACGTCAAGAATGTGGCGCAATCTGCGATCGCAGAATCAACATGCGGACCGCAGATGTGCCGCAGAATGAACACGAAGAAAACTCAGGGTCAGGATGCGATGCAAATCTGCGGTCGCATAACTCAACTGCGGACCGCAGAATGGAAATGCGATGAAGAACTGACCACTAGGGTTTTGGATCTGCGGAGGAGCTGCTCAGAATGCGGACCGCAGACCTGTTCTGCGACAGATCTGCGGTCGCAGAAGTGACCTGGAAGGGTAAAATTGTCCATTTCTGTCCCGAAATTGGTCCCCCTATAAAGAGTTTTAAGAGACTTTTGTGGGCTCATCTTGTCTACTTTTTACACTACATTCCAAGACACAAATATTCTATCTTTTTGGAAGCTTTTGGGCAGAAGATTCTCTCCTTTGTAAGCATTTTATGACATTAAATACTCTTTGTCTTTTGTATTTTAGTATGTGTAGCTAACTCTAAATACTAAGGTTGTGGACCCTAAATGGGTGTTATGTTAATGGGTGTTTGACATTGAATATATGTATAATGGTTGGTTGATATCTATTTACTTCTTGTTCTTCATTTATTGTTGGTGGTTGCAAACATTAACACAAGCCATTAAATTCTTGCTTTACTTGGGAAAGTGGGTTAGAACTTGGTAGAAGTAAATAGCAAAGACTCAAGGCCTTACACCTTGTTTAATAAAACCGCTTAGGGATAAGTGAGTTTTATTTGGCATACATTGATGGTTATTAATTGCAACTCTTTTACATTTGGGAAAATTTAGAAGAGGAAATACTACTCAACTATTGGGAAATATTGGGTAGTTGCTTAGACATCAATTGCATATCAATAACCGACCATTAGAAATATATCATATTAACACCGATAGCATTACACTTCATTAAAGGGGACACAACCTTGGTTTAATCAATCTCATTAATTATCATATCAAAAATTCAAATAGTTATCATTCCAAATCAACTGTCTTCCATACTCTCGATACCATCACTCTACACACCTGTTACTATTAACCGAGTAGAATTACGATCTCAGTCGGGCAACACACTAAGTTAAGTAACCTTTTCACACCTATTCCCTGTGGGATTCGACCCCAACCTTGTTGGGTTATTATATTTGACATCGACCGCCTTACACGAATTATTAAAGTGTAATTTGAGCGTATCAAATTTTGGCGCCGTTGCCGGGGAATACGGTTTTGAAATTACTTATTAGTGTGCTCTTTACTGTGTATATAATTCTATTGTATCACACTTTGCTTGTTTTGCTTAATGTTGATAGGAAAACATGTCTGAATCTGGCGATGACGTTGAGGTAGATTTGGGAGACAATCCCTTTGCAGACATCGAAGAGTACATTGATGATACCAACCCTATTGTACCTCTTGAGGTTGGTGCTGCGACATTCAAAGTGGAACATGGGTTGATCCTTATGCTCAAAGCAGAGGGGTTCTTTAGAAATTCCACCGATGATGATCCAACACAGCATCTTAGGAACTTTTTGGGAGTGTGTGCGATGCACAAGCTGAATAATGTCTCTAAAGATGCCCTGAGATTGAGATGCTTTAAGTACTCTCTTGCTGGGGATGCAAGGAAATGGCTCCAGAATCTACCACCTAACTCTATTCATTCTTGGCCCGAACTTGTCCGGGCGTTTATATCCAAGTGGTTTCCGCAAAGTAAACAGTCTGAGTTGCGGGATAAAATCTTCTTCTTCAAGCAAATACCGGGGGAGCAGTTGCATGAGGCATGAGACCGTTTCAAATTATATTTGGTGAGGTCTCCAAACCATAGTTTTCCGAACTCTATGCTATTGGAAAAATTCTACATGGGTTTGGATCCTATGAACCAAGCTATAGCGAAGAATGCAGCTGATGGATCATTCATGGACAAAACATTCGCAAGGGTGACACAAATTCTTGACAAAATGGCAAAGCACAATCAAGCTTGGCATTTCAAGGACACCTCAGGTGGAGTGGCATATGGGTCTCCTTCCTTGACCAATTTGATCAAGGAAAATCAAGAGAGGGACCAAATAATTGCAGGATTGGCTACGAATGTGAATGTGTTGACAAAAATGTTCACTGAGAATCAAACGAAGAAAGTGAATGTAGTCGAGGATGTGCAACCCTTCTCCAACGAAGAGTTTGAAGAAGCCAACTATATCAACAACCCTCAAGGAGGGTATCAAAGACAACAATATCAAGGTCAAGGACAACAAGGTCAATGGAGGCCAAACCCGCAAGGGCAAGGCAACCAACAATGGAGACATGATCAAGGCGGTCCAAACCAAGGAAATTGGAACAACAACAACAATTTTGCCAACTGGAGTTCAAACCCTTATGTTCCTCCAAAGGGTCAATATTTGAACCAAGGGTCTTCTAGTGAAACTAAGTTGGAGTCTATGCTCGAGCGGGTGTTGCAAAATCAAGAAAAATCCGACACTTCCATGAGGAACTTGACCGAGGTTGTAGGGTCTCATACCGCCTCCATTTAAAAAATTAGAGATGCAAACGAGAGACCTCTCCAAAGCAAAAAGGTATACTCCCTAGTGACACAGTTGCAAATCAAAGAGGTAATGGGAGTGGTCAAACTTCTCACATCATGGCGATCACTACTAGGAGTGGGAAGGTGCTAAACGGAAAGGGTGAACAAATGGTTGAAGAAGAAAAGCTTGATAAAAAAGGTAGAGGATGGAGAGCAAATTATTGTTGAGGTTGAGAAGATTCCGAAAGAAGCGGTAGTGCAAAAAGAACAACGGGACGAGGCGAAGGAAGAAGGGAAAGAGGCATCAAAAGCTCTTCCACCTATTCCTAGACCTCCTCCTCCATTTCCTCAAAGGCTTGCACGCAAGATTGATGATAGCAAACTTGAAAAGTTCTACGACATCCTTAAGCAACTAACGGTGAACATTCCGTTTGTGGAAGCATTTCAAGAGATGCCGGGGTTTGCTAAATATTTGAGAGATTTTATCACCAAGAAGAAAACCGCAAAGCATGAGGTGGTAAACATGACTCACCGGGTTAGTTCTATTATTGCCACAACTCCGGTCCAAAAGAAGGAAGATCCGGGAGCTTTTACCATACCATGCACTATCGGGGCACGTGATTTTGCAAGAGCCCTTTGTGACAATGGGGCTAGCATCAACTTGATGCCACTTGCCATCTATAAGCAAGCGGGATTAGGTATGCCAAGGCCAACAAGCATGAGGTTACAAATGGCCGATCGCTCCATTAAGCGACCGGTAGGAATTGTTGATGATGTGCTTGTAAAAGTTGGGAAATTCCATTTGCCCGCCGACTTCGTAATTCTTGATTGTGCGGTTGATAAAGAAATCCCTATCATTTTGGGGAGACAATTGCTAGCCACGGGAAGAGCACTCATGGATTCGAAGCGGAACGAGATTAAATTTAGGGTGAATGATGAAGAGGTTACATTTCAAGAAAGCAAGGGTATGAAGTTGCCCCATGAGTATGAGAGCATTTTTGTGATAGAGGTTGTTGATGAGGTGGAAGATGCCATAGAATTGAAAATGGAAGAGCAATGCCTTGGTGAGGCATTGGCGGCTATCTTGGTAAATTTTGATGGTAAAGTCATGGAGGGGTACATGGAGTCGGTAAATGCATTGGAGGGTCTTGGGTCCTATACTTATACTCCGGCAAAACTTTCTCTTGACTTGGAGAATCGAGCTACACCTCCCGTAAAGCCATCAATTATTGAGCCACCGCAATTAGAGCGCAAACCACTTCCTCCACACCTGAGGTATAAATTTCTTGGCTCAAATGATACATTGCCCGTAATTGTTTCTTCTTTGTTGAATGATGTGCAGGTGGAGAAATTATTGGAAGTCTTGAAGGAGCATAGGCAAGCCATTGGGTGGACAATTGCGGATATCCGAGGAATCCCCGCGGGCATTTGTGAACACAAGATACAATTGGAGAATGACACAAAATCGAGTGTGGTGCATCAACGAAGAATGGACCCGTCAATGCAAGAGGTAGTGAAGAAGGAAATCATCAAATGGTTAGATGCCGGGGATGTGTACCCCATTGCCGATAGTTCTTGGGTAAGTCCGGTGCAATGTGTACCAAAGAAGGGAGGCATAACCATAATTGAAAATGACAAAAATGAGCTCATCCCAACAAGAATGGTGACCGGTTGGAGGGTATGAATGGATTACCGGAATCTCAATAGTGCAACATGCAAAGACCATTTCCCTATGCCTTTTATTGATCAAATGCTTGATCGGCTAGCGGGGAGGTCATTCTATTGTTTCCTTGATGGGTATTCCGGCTACAACCAAATAAATATCGCATTGGAGGACCAAGAGAAAACAACGTTCACTTGTCCCTATGGAACCTTTGCCTTTAGCCGGATGCCATTTGGGTTGTGCAATGCTCCGGCTACATTTCAAAGATGCATGATGTCCATTTTCTCCGACATGGTGGAGGATTTTCTAGAGGTCTTCATGGATGACTTCTCGGTTGTGGGTGATTCTTTTGAGCATTGTCTTAACAACCTTAGACAAGTGCTTAAGAGATGCGAGGAGACAAATCTTGTGCTGAATTGGGAGAAATGTCACTTCATGGTAGATGAAGGTATCGTGTTGGGGCATAAGATTTCGAAGCATGGCATTGAGGTAGACCGGGCGAAGATCGAGATTATTTCAAAACTTCCTCCACCTACTTCGGTAAAAGGTGTTCGAAGTTTCTTGGGGCATGCCGGATTTTATAGGCGATTCATCAAGGACTTCTCCAAGATTGCAAACCCCATGTGCAAGCTTCTTGAAAAGGATGCAAAATTTGTGTTTGATGAAAAGTGCCTCAAGGCATTTGATGAATTAAAATTGAAGCTCACCACGGCACCTATTATTGTCACACCCGATTGGACTCTTCCTTTCGAGCTCATGTGTGACGCTAGTGGTGTAGCTATTGGAGCAATGCTTGGGCAGCGTCATAACAAAGTTCTTCATCCGGTCTACTACGCAAGTAAAACACTCAATGGGGCACAAATGAACTACACCGTCACAGAGCAAGAGCTTCTTGCCATTGTCTATGCCTTTGAGAAGTTTCGAGCTTATTTATTAGGGAGCAAGGTTGTGGTATTCACGGATCATGCAGCTCTCCGGTACCTCATGGCAAAGAAGGATGCAAAGCCTCGGTTAATTCGATGGGTTCTATTATTGCAAGAATTTGACTTTGAAGTCAAGGACCGAAAGGGAACTCAAAACCAAGTGGCGGATCATTTATCAAGACTTGAGGAAGCGGGGAGACCAAGGGAAGAGCTTGAAATCAATGATGCTTTCCCGGATGAGCACATTTTGGCACTCTCAGACACTTTTGCTCCATGGTATGCCGACATTGCTAATTACTTGGTGAGCGATCTTATTCCGGAAGGATTGGAGTCTTATCAAAAGAAGAAGTTCTTGAGAGATTGTCGGCAATATTATTGGGAGGAGCCCTATTTGTTCCGTGTGTGTGCCGACAATATCATTAGAAGGTGCGTCCCAGAAGAAGAGGTCATGCCAATTCTCAAAGCATGCCATGACTCACCGGTTGGGGGACATCATGGAGGAAATCGGACGACAGCGAAGGTTCTCGAATGTGGTTATTATTGGCCTTCCATCTATCATGATGCCAATCAAATGGTCAAGGCTTGTGATCAATGTCAACGACAAGGTTCTATTTCCAAGAGGCATGAAATGCCGATGCACTTTGTGATGGAGATAGAGATCTTTGATGTGTGGGGGATCGACTTCATGGGTCCCTTTGTGAGTTCTTATGGAATGAAATATATCTTGGTGGCGGTGGACTACGTTTCCAAATGGGTTGAAGCCATTGCCTTACCAAACAATGAGGCGAGGAGTGTGACCGCATTTTTGAAGAAGAACATATTCACTCGGTTTGGCACCCCTAGAGCCATTCTTAGTGATGGCGGATCGCACTTTTGCAACAAAGCTTTCGCGGGGTTACTTGAGAAGTATGGTGTCAAACACAAGGTGGCCACACCTTATCATCCACAATCGAGTGGTCAAGTTGAATTTTCCAACCGGGAGATCAAAAATATTCTAGCAAAAACTGTGAACGCAAATAGGACCGACTGGTCAAGAAGGCTAGATGATGCATTGTGGGCGTACCGTACGGCCTACAAAACTCCTATTGGTACTTCTCCTTACCGGCTCATCTTTGGTAAAGCATGTCATCTATCCATGGAGTTAGAACACAAAGCCATGTGGGCATTGAAGAAGTTGAATCTGGAATGGGCTGAGGCTGCGAACTTAAGGTTAACACAACTAAATGAACTGGAGGAATTCCGGTTCCATGCTTATGAGAGTGCGGCTGTGTACAAAGAGCGGATGAAGTTTGTCCACGACAAAAAGATCTTGAAGAGAGAGTTCAAGGCAGGTGATTTGGTCTTGCTCTTTAATTCAAGGCTCAAACTGTTTCCGGGCAAGCTTAAATCAAAATGGTCCGGCCCCTTCAAAGTGGTAAATGTCTCCCCGTATGGAGCGGTGGAACTAGAATCAACAGACGGATCCCGGACATTCAAAGTAAATGGCCAACACATCAAGAATTATTTGGGCATTGATGGTGAAAAGCATTTGGTGGAGCAGCTGGCTCTAAAAGATGGTCCTTGCCCGACCACTGAGTGAAATTGAAAGGACATCAATCCCGTCGTGCCGCGACGTTAAATCAAGCGCTTCATGGGAGGCAACCTATGGGTGGTAACGCCCTTTTTCCTTTTCTCTAATTTTTTATTTATTATTTACAATATCTGTGGAGTGCAGGAAGTTCAAAAGATCTCAACACTTGGTGGAAAATGCATGAAAATATGAAGGAAAAGCATAATGTGAAAAATGCGGCAGATCTGCGATCGCAGAATTGATCTGCGGTCCACAGATCCACCGCAGATTGTAACAAGGAGTTCCAAAAAAGGGGTAGTTGGAATGCAGTGAAAAGGTTCATTCTGCGGTCCGCATGTTGATTCTGCGACCTCAGAATTGACCGCATTTTGGGCCCCCTAATTTCCTTAATGCACCACACCGCAAAGCACAAATGCGATCGCATAATGTGCTATGCGGTGCTTGGTCCAGCGCAGATCACACTGCATATCTACCAGGTACGTCTCCTATACACTTCATTTCAAAAAAAAAAGGAAAAAAAAAATTAGAACAGAACAAAACAAGACAAAAAAAACATAGAGAAAGAAAAGGGCAAACAAGACGATCGAACCCAAGCAAAGAACAATCACCAAGCATCAACACTTTTCTTGCATTGATTCTGGTATGTGCAACTCATTCTCTCTCTTTCATTCAAACTCATGTGCAAAGGTTTGGTTTAAGTTTGTTTTTGTGGTTGATTTTTGTTAAATGTGGTCGATTTTGGGCTAAGCATGATGTGGGGAAGGGGATTGAGCAAAAATAGGGTAGTGATTGTTGGAGCTTAGGGTTTTCTGCTGAGAACGATACGTTCTGCGGTCCGCATGTCTGATATGCGAACCGCATTTAGGTCGCAGACCTAACCCTAGGTCACATGGAGAAGATGAATTCTGCGGTCACTCCACGATCGCAGACTTGTTATGCGGTCCGCAGAATGACCGCATAAGCGACTCCTTCAGTGGTTGAGACTATTGGTGATAATGCGGTGGAGTATGCGGTCGCAGAATTGATTCTGCGGTTCGCATAGTGGTTATGCGACCGCATTATGCATCGCAGATTGAACACTTTGTTAGGCATGAAATTCTGCGGTGATTCTGCGGTCCGCAGAATGGTTCTGCGACCGCAGAATGGACCGCAGAGTTGACTTTTCTTTGTAAATTCTAAGGTTCTTCTCCCAATATCTTGACATGTTATTCTATCATTGTGCAGATATGGCTCCCGGACAAAAATGACTAGCAAGCAAGCCTCCTCAGGCAAAGAAACAAAGAGTCGAACATGCACAACCACAACCCTCCCAACCTGAGGAGGAAGAGCTTCGCCCGGAAGTTGATATACATCCTGAAGCCCGGAGAAAGCAACAGGCTGAAGGTGTTGAATACCATCTCCGCTGGGTAGTTGAGGGGTCTAGGGAGAGGTATAAAGCTGGGCTCCTCCGAAGGTCGCTATTACCTGAAAAACAATTGAGCTTGAATGGGCTGACGGAGAAATACCCTCATATCCTCGCTAACATCAAGTTGAGGAAATGGTTAGCTTTCACTGAACCTCCTGCTGAATACAATGAATCAATGGTGCGCGAGTTCTACGCATCCTACGGGGCATCTAGAACCAAGCACCATAAACGTCAGAGGATGTACCTTGATAAGGTAGAAGTTCGGGGCTTTACAGTCAAATGCAGTGCCAAAGCCATAAACAAAATACTTGTCCCAGACTGGGAACATGGCACATCAACCGAGGAGTATAATGCCTAGTTAGCTAACAAAGAGGGTGAGCATAGCTGGATAGCCTCCGTCATTGCCAGTGGGACTCCTGCGTGGATACAACCGGGGAACAAAATCTACAAGGAAAGCTTCTCACGGGGGGGACGATACTGGCTTGCATTCCTCGCTTCCAGATTGATCCCTATGCAAAATGAAACAGAAATTGCCATTGAGAAGGCTCTCCTGGTGGCTTGCATGATGCAAGGCATCAAGATTAATGTGGGGTCCATAATATTTCAAGAAATGGGTAAGCGGGCAATGCAAGATGCTACATCTCTCCTATTCCCGGCATTGATCACCGCTCTATGCCAAGCTGCCAATGTCCCGGTGGATAGCCGGAAAGATAAAATGGGTACGGAGGCGGGGATCATTGATATCAACCGTCTCGGTGATGCGGTGGTGCCTCCCGTGGTTGTAATTTAGGAGGAACTTCCTTCATCCCAGCCTTCTGACGCTCCTCAGGCTGATGGTGCAGAGTTCTCCATTCCTCAGACTGCCCCTACATCTACTTCTGCTCGACCTACTTCTGTTCAGGACTCACCTGCAACTCCGGCATTCTCGAAGCTTGGTATATTGGCCCAACATGCTAATGCAAAAGTTGACCAGCTTCTGAAGAATTTGCCTAATTTGATCAAGCAAGCCCTCACTCCCATGCAAGCGGCCGTGAAAGACATTCAGCAAAAGCAATCACTATATAAGGAACGGCTAGCAGGAATTGAGTTGCGGGTGGAAAAATTGGAAAGGGGTAAGGTGAGTGGCCTGACTGACCTCAAGAAGGAGGTCGCTTCTATGAAGGTCGAATTCCAAAAGATGCAAAACATGGAATTCGATATTTCATCCTTCCTTCCCCCGGTAGGTGATCAAGGCACGGGCCTAGCTCCTGACTTGGTGTTTGTCTTCACAAATTTGATGACGGATTCTGTGGTTCCTCCTCCTATTTCCCCTCATACCACAGCTCCCACTGGTCCTGTTGACATAGCTTCTGATGAGGAGACTGGTGGTTCGGATAAATTGGAGGGTGATGGAGAGGATGAGGAAGAAGTTGAAGAAGAGAGTTCGGGGTTTTCCAGTGATGAAGCCCCTCAGGTTGATAAAAAGGGGAAGGCGATTGCTGATGAGATTGAGGATGCTTCTGCTGATGAGGTAGAGAGGGCACAGATAAAGATTGCCCTGGAGAGATCTTTGGTCGATAGAGGAGGCCCTACAGCATTCCCATCTACAGCGGGTGCATCCGTTAGCTCGCATGTGCCAGCCGAGGGTAGTGTCCCTCTAGCACCAGTTCTAGCTGCACAGCCAGTCCCTTCCCCTACCACAGAGCAGCCACCAGCAGAGGAGGGCACACTCCCGAGTGAGCCAATGCCAGTTCCAACAGCCACATCAGAGGGTGATCCCTCCGGCACTCAGCCAGCTGCCGACTCCCATAGCACTTAGTGTGCCTCAGGGAGCTTCCCCTCAAACTCTACTCTTTACTTCTACGCATTGGGGACAATGCATCATTTTCGGTTAGGGGTGGGCAGGTAGCATTGTATGATTTTTGTTGTGTATATAGATGGAAACTCATGTACTTATGCATATCATGCATTTGTGAACATTAATATAACGTTGGTATATGAGTGATATCATGATGTTGTTTTAAGTTTCTGTTGTTGAGTTTGTGTTTGTTAATAGCAGTTTGTGAATCAATTCCCCTTGGTTTTTCTTTTTTCTGGTTCTTTTCCAAGGGTGTAATAGTAGAATCAGGATTTTAGGTGTAAATCATTGTGACCAGTTTGGTGTAGTTGCCTAGTATCGAGCATGTATACCTGTACATAGCGCATACCCTCCTATAGTCATTCTTGTCGACTTTTCCCAATGATAGATAGATTGACTACTGTCTTAAGGGAATTTGTCTCTATGATCAATTCTGCGAATCTGAGGCTCGCTCTGTGACTCTATGGCAACCCATAATTATACTCGTGATTGTGATGAAAGCTTTGAGTTGCAAAATGGTTGCTCGAAAGTGTCAAATAAGCTGAATGAAGCAGTTCATGTACAATTTGTGTGTGAGTTCTCTGTTTTTATATAATTCTTGTGTTTACTTCTGTCATCTAGAACTTGCCCGGTTAGTTTTTCAACGCTAATGACAGTATGTTTGGTTGGAGGAATGATCTTAGGCATTCGTTGTGATTATGTGCAAAACCTCTTTAGCCTTTCAAGCCTACCCGTGCATAAAAGATACCACTAGCACCCAATTTGAGCCTTTTTAATCTTTCTTTGGCCAACTTATTACAA
>MU724262.1:0-18996 GCA_026770625.1 Nicotiana glauca | reverse complement strand
AACACACTAAGTTAAGTAACCTTTTCACACCTATTCCCTGTGGGATTCGACCCCAACCTTGTTGGGTTATTATATTTGACATCGACCGCCTTACACGAATTATTAAAGTGTAATTTGAGCGTATCAGTGACTGCTGGGGAGGTTGTGTGCGGATAACAATTACGAACAAGTGATGATTATGAGAAGTTGCATTTTTTGAGAAAGTATGCATACATAAATATTCCTAACAATATTGTAGGTCGAGTGCCTGCATCCAAAGAAAAATTGTGAGTTTTGTAAAAAAGGGGGAAAGGCTAGTTCGTTTTCCCTAGCTTCCGGCGTTGCGTATTATTGGGGTAGCGTTGCTAAACAACAACAATTTGAACAATATTTATGCATGATTTAGTAAATATAACGTAAGTAGAAAATAGTTTTCTTTAGATGAACCAACGACTGTGACGTGGTTTAAGATATTGCAACTTTTCTTGTTCCTTAATTTTGAGGGTCCTCCTCAAAATTCTGCCCCAGTTTACTGGGCTGGCACTTCTGACGGCTGCGCTAAACGGCTGAAAAATCAACTTCGGAATTTTGAGGGCCCTCCTCAAAATTCTGCCACAGTTTCTGAGGTGGCATTCCTGGCGATGAGTGGCTAAAAACTAACTTCGGAATTTTGAGGGTCCTCCTCAAAATTCTGCCACAGTTCCAATAGCAGGGAGAAAATGGAATTTTTCTTGAATTGTGACCGAACCCATAGGGCTGCCTACGTATACCCTGTTAAGCGGGAATTAGGTCATGCGTAGTTCAAATTACATCATTAAATAAATCATAAGTGGTTACACATAGTATCGTTTCACTGCATCTGAATTGATTGGCTTTGGCCAGACTTCTCCGTCCATTTCTGCAAGAATAAGGGCTCCTCCGGTTAGAACCCGGTGAACCATGTACGGACCTTGCCAGTTGGGAGAGAATTTCCCCTTGGCTTCATCTTGATGTGGGAATATTTTCTTCAACACCAGCTGCCCCGGTGTAAACTTCCTTGGCATAACTCTTTTGTTGAAGGCTCAGGACATTCTATTCTGATACAACTGACTGTGGAAAACTGCATTCATCCTTTTTCCATCTATAAGGGCTAACTGCTCGTAGCGACCTTTTACCCATTCTGCGTCGTCCATCTCTGCTTCTTGTATGATCTTCAAAGAGGGAATCTGTACCTCGGCGGGGATGACTGCCTCTATACCATAAACCAGTATGTAGGGAGTTGCTCCGGTCGATGTGCGGACCATGGTGCGGTATCCCAGCAAGGCAAATGATAACTTCTCATGCCATTGCTTGTGACTTTCGACCATCTTCCTTAGTATCTTCTTGATATTCTTGTTGGCTGCTTCTACAACTCCATTCATCAGAGGCTTGGAGACTGTAGAGTTCTTATGTTTGATCTTGAATGTCTCACACATTGCTTTCATCAAGTCGTTGTTGAGATTGGAACCATTAGCGGTGATGATTGATTCCGGAATTCCGAATAGGCAAACAATACGGTCATGGACGAAATCTGCCACAACTTTCTTAGTCACTTCCCTGTATGACATTGCTTCAACCCATTTGGTAAAATAATCAATTGCCACTAGGATAAACCTTTGCCTATTTGATGCGGCATGCTCGACAGGTCAAATGACATCCATTCTCCAGGCGACGAATGGCCACTGTGAGCTTGTTGTAGTAAGCTCGTTTGGAGGCACCTTTATCATTTTTGCATGTATCTGACAGCGATGGCATTTGCAAACGTACTGGATACAGTCTATTTCTATAGTCATCCAAAAATACCCTGCTCGGAGTATCTTCTTTGCTAAGACAAAACCATTTATTCGTGGCCTGCAGGTCCCTGCGTGCACTTCGTCCAGTAGTCTAGATGCTTCTTTTTCTTCGACACACCTTAGTAAACCCATGTCGGGAGTCCTCCTGTACAGGATTCCCCCACTGTGAAAGAAGTTGTTGGACAACCTCCGAAGTGTGCGCTTCTGAGTGGCATTGGCAATTTCTGGATACTTTCCTGTTGTCATGTACTCCTTGATGTCATGGAACCACAGTTTTCCGTCTGTTTCTTCCTCAACGTGAGCCCAATAAGCTAGCTGATCATAAATATTTACTGGGATGGGATCAATGAAATTCGTGTCTGGATGCTGGATCATGGATGATAAAGTAGCTAATGCGTCAGCGAACTCGTTCTGGACCCTAGGGACGTGCTGAAATTCTATCTTTGTGAATCTTTTACTTAAACCCTATATGTGATACAAGTAGGGGAGTATCTTAGAGTTCTTGGTTACCCACTCTTCTCGAACCTGATGTATGAGCAAGTCTGAATCCCCGATCACTAGCAACTCCTGAATGTTCATGTCAATGGCAATCTTGAGCCCCAGGATGCATGCTTCATATTCGGCCATATTGTTGGTGCAAGGGAATCTAAGCTTGGCGGATACCGGGTAATGCTGGCTGATTTTTGATACCAGGCCTGCTCCTATGCCAACTCCTTTGAAATTTGCGGCTCCGTCGAGAAACAACCTCCAACCATTGTAGGATTCTGCAATATCTTCTCATACAAAGGACACTTCTTCATCAGGAAAATACATTTTTAGGGGTTCGTATTCTCCGCCAACAGGATTCTTAGCAAGGTGATCTGCTATGGCTTGGCCCTTGATTGCTTTCTGAGTCACGTAAACAATGTCAAATTAACTTAGCAAGATTTGCCACTTGGCGAGCTTGTGAGCACGTGATTTTTACCCTATATGAGAATTACCCCCAAAGAATTCAAAATAAAATAATTTTTTGTTCTGTGTGATTTTTGTGGATTTTTTTGTATTATTTTGTCTTTTATTGTTTGCATTTTTTTGTGCATGTTTATTTATTTAAATTAATATAAAATACAAAGATATGTCGCATCTTGCACCTTTTTGGTTTAATTGTACAATTAAGAGTAATTAAGTTTTGTTTTACAAAAATGAAAATCACAAAAACAAATAATAATATACTTTGCATTTTAGCATTTAAAGGTCTAGTTGTGTGATTTTATTTCAAATTGGTATTTAATGGTGTGTTAATTGTTAGTAGAAATTAATTGGATTTTCGTAATTTAATCTAGGATTTTAATGTTTTTAAATTAGGAATTAAAGGAAAAGAAATGGAAAATAAGAGGAAAACGGATTGGGCCATCTTAATTTGGACCAAAAACTAGGCCCAAAGCACCCCTTCACCCGGTCCGGTCGTTCAAACACCCAAACGACGCCGTTCCCGTCACACCCTTTCCTGACCATTGATCTCACTTGATCAATGGTCCAAACTCTCCCTCTATACTCGTTCCCAACCCGACCTGACCCGTTTGCCCATAACCCGGTCCACTACTTAACCAAAACGACCCCGTTTGGTTTGAGTGTCCTAATCTGGACCGTTGGTTCCCATAATCCAACGGTTTCGATTAATCCAGCCATTTTAATATACCAACTCCAATACCCTACCCCCCCAAACCGAACCAGACCACTCCTCTCATTCATCTCTCTAACCTCAGAGACCTCCCCTGTAGCTCCGCCCCCAACCGCCGAGCTTCGCCCACCTAAAATCGCCTCACGGCAGTTCCGGTGGCCCAAAGAACCCCACATTCACATAATAGAACCGCCTCACCTTCCTCTCCTCGAATCCACCCTTTGTTTTCTTCAAATCATCCCCAACCTCTTCGAATATCAGATCGAAGATTAGCCGGAAAACATAACCCCTCCAATGACCACCAAACTCACACCCCTCGACCTCTGGACCCCCCTCATCACTAGAACACCCTTGGTTTCCTTCGAATCAAGCCCAAACGCCTCGAATCTTGATTTCGACTCAAGAACCCTAGCCGCCGCCACAAGACCCCAGTGGCGGCGCCGCCTCCCTTTGACCCCAAATCCACACCCCATCACCACTAGACCTCCATCATCCCATACCCACCTCCATTTCCCTTCGAATATCACCCCAACTCTTCGAACACTAAAGCACAGAAAACCCCTGATTTTAATTCAAAGTCCGAACTTGGTCTGTGAGGATTTGTTTGGTTTGAATTGTATTTTAGCCGTGTGTTTTCATGTTGAAAACACACGGTTAAACTCTGTTTCAATCCAAATAAAAAAAATGAAAGGCAGTTCGTGTTTGGTCCGCCATAATTTCTGGGTATTATTTTCAATTATCTTTTCTTTTATTTTTATCTGTTGGCTTTTGTTTTAATTTCATTGCTTCTTCTTCTCCTTCTTTATTTCTATTTTGATTCTGTAATAGAACCAGGCCTGTGTTCGTATGAGATTAGCTCGTCAGTGTTTGAATTTGCTTAATTTGTTTAATTCTGGCAAATGTTTGAATTGCTTAATTGAGTTGTTTATTGAATCGAACTGCTTGATTGTTTAAAATGTCATTAATTGGTCATTAGCTTTTGTGTCAATCTGTACCATCTGTTGATTGATTCAGGGGTTTGTTTTAATGGATGAATTTGATTGAATTCACTGAATTAAACTTCTAATGGAAGCCATGTGTGGTCAGGCATGTTTGAACTAAATAATTCAGTTTGTCCATACTTAAATGGAATTAAAATATTGGTTGAACATTCAGTAATGGTCTGCAGAGAATAACAGGTATCTTAGACTTAAAAAACTGAAAAGAAATAAACTATGAAAAGGTTGTAAGAGTTAGTGCCTGTAAAATGTTAAAAAATAAAGAAGCATGAGGGCTGAAGGATAAAGGGGTATGGAAAGGAATAAACAGGCTGGAAAAGTGAACACTTTGAATTAAAAAAGGGGTCAGTTCTAGTCTATAAAGAGGAGAATACATACAGAACTAGAGGAGGGGGAAGAGATTCAAAAAGAGAGAAAGATACTGTTTCATTGAGACTGTTTCATTGAATTTTCTTTTCTTCTTCGCTTCCAATTTCGAATTCCAACTTGCTAAGGTTACATTTGGTTCAGTGAATGTGAGGAAGGAACTTCACTGATTCTTTATTGATATTGAAAGTTGAAAATCAAGAGATGACTGCACTGTTTTACTGTTGCATTGAATCTGTTTTTGGTGATTTTCTACAATTCTTTATAGTGTTGAAACAACTTTGGGTATCTGATAGCTTACAGGTTGAAATCAAGTTTATTTGGGGCTTTTTTGGTTCGTGCTTGGTTTGGTTTGATGCTGTTCGGAGTGTTTCTGTATTTCTTCTGGACTTTGAAACTGTCCTGGGTTTAACTCTGTTGGTGCTACTGCTGTCTTTGATCTATTGCTGCTGAACTTGCTGACCCTGCCTTCTTTCATTTTTGCCTTGTTTGTAGGTACACAACCTAACTTTGTCAATTGTAAGCTGAAAGCATGAAGATTGAGTATATATGTGAAGAATTGAAATTTTTGATTTAATCTTTTTCTTCTGATTTGTGTATTTAAACCTTGACTCATTGATGTTGTGTAGATCTCTGTAGTTTTATAGTAATTAGACGGAAATCAAGTTGTGTGAAAGGTGTTTAATACATTTCTCATTAATACATGTTAGCATCTGATGATTGGAGTTTGTAGTCAAAAGTGGACTATACTGGATTAGTAAATGTAGCTATACTGTTAGTCATTCTACCTTAAATACACATGAGCTTTTGAATATGAGGCTTAATTGCAATTAAACTTTATGTTGGGTTAATAGAATAAGTTGAGTTAGTTCAGTGGAATTCTTGCCAGTAGCTTCATAATTTTTTCAAAAGGTAACAAGATAGAGCATTAAGCATTTGTGGTAATTCTCAGTTTATGATTAAATAGAGATTGGCCGAGTTGATCTGGTATGAGTTGAGTTCCAGCAAGACGAAAGTATTGAATTTAGATCATTTAAGTTTGTATGATAATTAAGCGGAAAGTATCACATGAGTATTGCAAATTGTAAGCATATATGAATTGTTTAGTTTAAGTGTCAAAGTTGAACATGAATTTCAGCTTGTCCGTTTACCTGCTAAATTCCCAATTGTGTAAAGTGTCCGCCTGAACAACTTTGAGCATCAAATTAGTCTACTTTAAACATCCTCTAATGGATTGGAAAAGGTTATAACATGTGGCCCTAACTGAAATAGCCAATACGCTCCTGATCCGCTTCCCTCACTTTAAGGTGGGCTCATGTTTGGGCCCGGGGCTCAATTATTCCACTAGTTTCTCCCCCATCTCATTTTCTAAAGGATTCTATTTTTGTTTAAAGGTAGATGTGAATTCAAGGCCCAAATATCTTAAGTGCTTTCATAAGTAATGCTTCAACAATCTGATTAATTAGGATTTCCTTTTTTCTTTTAGAGACAAATAAAAAAAAGAAAAAAAAAAAAGAAAACCATAGCCGCCTTAGGTTTGCCCTTTTAAATAAAATAAGACGAGCCTCGCCAGATAAAACGTAAAAGCTGTGGGGCCCACAGAAGATGGTTTAAAAATACTTAGAATAAGGGATGAGCCGTCTAGCGAACTTCACGGCTTTCCTCAAAGATAATAACGCGTTAGACTCTTTAGGCGCGATTTTAATTAAATTACATTCTTAAACTCCGGTGCGCATTTATGTGACCCAAATCCAAATCTCAACCGAGTCGAAATGCATTAACAACCACGGGTGCATTGATTGCGACGTGGCTCGAGATGCATCTTCATGAAATTGCAATTCTATTAAAAAATAATAATAAAAGCGGTTTAATATTAATAAAAGCACATAAGTTATAACATGTATTAAAATCAGATATTTAACCATTACAACAATTTAAGCGACCGTGCTAGAACCACGGGATCCGGGGATGCCTAATACCTTCCCTCGGGTCAACAGAATTCATTACTTAGAATTTCTGGTTCGCAAACTTCATTTGGAAAGTCAAAAATTTCCTCGATTTGGGATTCAATATAAACCGGTGAATTGGGACACTAAAAGCCAAACCTTTCCCAAGTGGCGACTCTGAAATAAATAAATAATCCCATTTCGAATAATGTCACTTAAATTGGAAAAACTCTTTTATGCATTTATCCTTTGGGGTAGATGTGTAAAAACGAGGTGTGACAGCTCTGGCGACTCCGCTAGGGATAAGAACCCAGAACGTTTTGTTCAGGGTTCAGAATTCGAGCTTAGATAAATTGTTGTATTTGGTTATATCTGATTTTCCTACATGTTTCATGCTTAATGTGCTAAATGTTTACCGCTTTGATATTATCTGAATTGTATATAAACTGTGCCGAAACCCTTATCTTCTCACCTCTGGGCATGTGCTTACTGGTTGAGACTCCCTATTCTGTTAGTGTCATACCTTAAAATAAGAAAGAGGCAGGACAAGTTACTTAGCCGGATGGCCTTTTGGTTCCCGGAAAGTTGCCCCTCCTCGACTAGAGTTGTCCGCTCGGGTACACAGTCTAGAACACATACCCAGGTTTTGAACCTAGAAAAACGTAACTTCATGCCGGATCCCTAGTAGGAACGCTTATTTGCATCATGTTGCATTTGACTCAGGGGACTCAACACAAGGGTTGGGTCCGTCCAGGGCTAGCAACCTGAAATGAAAAAGACTATCCTGATGCATCCTACTTGTTTTTCGTGAATTTATTTGTCTCAGACTTCATGCTGACCGGTTTTGGAGTATTTGGAAAATAAAAAGAAAAACGGGAGAGAATTAGCAGTGCGAAGAGTTAATTATCTGTTTTAGAAAATAACCAAATAGTGTCGAAACTCTGCCGAAATTTTGAAAAATGAAAAAAAAATGGAAAAGAAAATTCGTTTTTAAAAAAAGAAAAAAGAAAAAAGTGGTTTGTTTATTGGTCAAGAAAATTTTTAAAAAAGAAAAGTTTTATTTTTATTTTTAAATAGTTTGTTGAAAAAAAAAATATACAAAAAGAGTATTGTTTGCCGAAATAGTGTGTTTGTCAATAAAAAAGAGTCTTGTTTTCAAAAATAGTCTATTTTTGCCCGAACTATGCTGGTTTGATTCTCACAGGGTGTGGGATACGTAGGCAACCCTCATCGGGTCCAATTTTTCCTTTGCAAGAATAGCCAAAATGTCAAAATTTTAATTTGCGTCATGAATAAGTCGGGTGATGCCGTTTTTGCACGAATAGCCGAATGTTCCCAAACGGGACGCCGGAAGGCTAACTTTGCATAAAAAGCCGCCTTTGGACATGTTTTGATTTTTGACCCTCACAGCCTTAGAATCTTCATCCCCGAGGCGCAAAAAGGCTGTGTTTGCAATACCGGGTCTTTTATTTTTAATTCGAAAAACAAGAAAATAGTCGTAAATAAATCGAGTAAGGTCGTTTTGACATAAATAGTTGAATGTTCCCGAAAGGGACGCCGGAAGGCTGACTTTGCAAAAACAGTCATTTTTGGTCAATTTTTGATTTTTGACCGGTTGACTCACACAACCTTAAAATCTTTCAGAGTGCTGAAAGGCCGTGTTTGGAAATCGAGTCTTTCATTTTTACATTTGAAAAAAAAGAGAGAAATAGTTAGCTTTGTTCCGAGTCGAATAATTTTTTTTTTATTTTGCTTAATCACCTTAAAAAATGTGTTGGATGAGCACGATGCAAAATGTACCTTTTTCAATAATGACCAAAATCTCTTGCGATTCCGGTGGAATGACTTAGCAAGGAAGGGCAAGATGAAGTGAAGAATTATTTGAAAAATCTTACGGGTTTATTAGACATCCAGCCTCGGGGAGATATTATCAGAGCACTGGTCACATATTGGGCTTCGGCACATAATGTATTTCATTTCTCAGACTTTGAGCTCACCCCAACGTTGGAGGAAATAGCCGGGTACATCGGAAATGATGAAGCCCCATTAAGGTTCAAGTACTTGGTTGCTCCCAGGGCCGTCACTGCGCACCGGTTCTTAGATTCATTGAAGATACCCCGGACAGTTCACAATCCAGATCTTACAAAGGGTTTCTGCAGTATGTGCTTCATATACGATAGATACGGCCACGTGGGCGGGTTCAATAAGCCAGACATCAAGCTATGTAGTAGAAATAACCGTCAAAAGTGGGATGAACACAGACGGGTGGCTTTTTTGATAGCTTTTTTGGGCCTTTTAGTGTTCCTAATGAAAGAAGGGAATATTGATATGAAAGTAGCCGGGGTCATCAGTACCTTGCTCACCCAAGATAAAAGCACTCTTGCGCCTATGATTGTGGCTGACATCTTCCGGGCTCTCACTGTTTGCAAAGTCGGGGGCAACTTTTTCGAGGGATGTAACTTGTTGCTACAAATGTGGATGACCGAGAATTTATGCCACCGCTCCCAGCTCTTGAGTTATGGTTCACCTGAGAAAACTTGTACAGGAGAGTTTTACACAAGAATCAAAGGGGCTAGTCTACCTGAGGGAGTCACATCATGGACGTCGTTATTCCGGACTCTCACTGCCAGCCAAGTCCAGTGGACGCTCGGATGGTTGCCTATTGAGGAGATCATATATATGCCAGCAGCCAGGCCCCACTTTCTGTTGATGGGACTTAAAATCATCCAGCCCTATGCACCATATCGGGTTTTGAGGTAACTCGGGAGGTATCAAGTAGTGCCGAAAGATGAAGATCTGAGTACCCAAGTGGTTGAAATTAGTCCTGATGGTCGGTTCCCTGAAGAAGAAGTTCGCCGGATCTGGAGCGAGTGTCAATATTTGGCGGCAAACACTTGTGTATTGGATAGGGCTAAAAGGGAAGTTTCCCCTGGGTATCACGCTTGGTTCAGAGGTGATGTGTCATAAGGGAGACCGGCTAAAAGACCTCATCTCAAAGATTTTGCCGAGTCATCTCAGGAATAATGGGGTTGGTTAGCAAAGGAAGAAGGTTACCGGCTTGAAATTGGGAAGCTGAAACAACAAGTTAAAAGTCTGAGATTCGAACACAGTGTGCAAGTTGCTACGGATCAGGGTGAAAGAACAGATTGGCCCAAGAAAATGAGGCGTTTAGGTCACAAATCCAGCATTTGAGAATAGCCGCTAATAAATAACTGAGGAGTCAATCAGATGAGCGATTGATAAAAGGGCTGGAAAATGAAGTTAGGGAATGTCGGGATGAGTTGGAAAAGTCTAAGAATGTCATGGCAGAGCTCAAAGTACAGTGGGCCACAAGAGAAGATGAGCGTCGCTATTACTTGAATCAATTGAAATGGCACCACGAGAAAATTGTTGCCAATCTGAAGAGAAAGGTGGTTGCCCTTGAGGGTAAAGCGGTTAAGCATGCTAGAGATTTTTAAATTGAAAGTGGACACTGTTACAACCTGTTGGCCCGAATGGAGGTAGAAGTGCAGCAGCTGCAGAATTAGCACCTGCAGGATTCTCAGGCATTTAAAACATGCAGTGATCAGATAAAACGTTTACTTATAGAAAAGAAGCAAACAAGAGACAGGATTAGAGCCATTGCTCGCGCCATTTGCAGGAGATGCCGGGCTTGTGAAGACATCACCCACACTACTTTTGTCTCAGCAGTGATGATCTGTGTGAAACGGACCATGAATGAATTAGAGCAACTTGAAAGGGATTTTGAACCTAGCACGCGGCAAGGCCGAACGATGCCCCGCGGGCACCCATATTTGAAGCTTTAGAGTATGCATAGTTCGTGTCTGTATTTTTCTGTTTTGGGTCTGTTGTCTGTTTGTCCATTGTCTTTGCGCGTCAAAGTATGTCCGTAGTGTTGGAGTTTGTATTTGGTCTTAGTTTGCACCTGTTATTTTCTTTCTCCAAAAGTGTTTTAGTTTGTAATAGTTTGTTTTAGTAATGAAAAATTGAAAATTCGAAAAAAAAAACGTTTCTTTATTTTTCTTGCATTTGGTTGTCACGAACTACGCTGGTCTGATTCATGCGGGGCCGTGATACATAGGCAATCTTTATCAGATTTGACCATAACCTTAAATAAGAGAAAAGGTTTGTAAAGTAAAATAAAAGAATGCAGGGGAAAGATAGTGAAAAAAAAAGAAAGAAAAGAAAAAGGGGAGCGTAAAGAGAAGCCGGAATGACGCATGCAACCAATGCAAAACGTGTAGAAACCCACTTAACTGTATAGGTGCATCACACCCTAACGTGAGATTACCTATCTGTTATTTGTTTCAAACTAACCGTTTGCTTGCTGCTACATCCTGATTTTATAGAGGTGGTTGGTTTTGTGGTATTCTGGCCTTACATTCATACTTTATGAGGTCGAAAGGAAGTGTTCAGCCACCCGTCACAAAGTCGAAAGGAAGTGTTCACACTTACTTCACAAGGTCGAAAGGGAGTGTAGACATGTCTTCAGAAATTCCTCTACCAACGATTCCTATTTCAGAGGAGAGTTCAATCTCAGCCATCCCAACTTCTGAATCAGCTACTGCTGAGGAAAATAGAATCCCGCGTCTCCACATGTTGGAGATATTGGATGACTGGAGCAATGGAAAAGAGCCGCCAAGTGTGATCTCTGGATTTCCCGAGCTGTTTTTTAGGGCAAGTGGGACTTCCAACGTCCTCGTAAGTTATCCAACTACCCCATTCGGGTATCCTACCATTTCAGCTCATTCCGCTGGATCACCCTCTGAGTCTTATCCCCAGGTGTCAGCAACAGACATGGCTACGAACATATTCACGGCACCGCCTTGTCCAACTGCGGCACAACCCGCTATACACAGGCCTAATTTTGACTCATCTTCATTCACATTCCAAGCACCATCTTTCTCGTTGGAACCTACCCGGTTTACCACCAACGCTTACCCTCAGCAGCCTCGATACGAGCTTACGCCTGGGCAAGACCAAAATCCTAGAGCACCCGAGCAGGATGAGATGGCTAAGAGAATGAGAAGCCTCGAACAAAATTAAAGAACATGCAAGGGTTGAGTGGGCAGAAGAGTGTCTCCTATGCAGATTTGTGTATCTTCCCGCATGTCCATTTGCCGTCAGGGTTCAAAACACCAAAATTTGAAAAGTATGACGGGCACGACAACTCCATTGCTCATTTGAAGAAGTACTGCAATCAATTACGGGGAGCCGGTGTCAGGGAAGAATTATTGATGGCATATTTCGGGGAAAGCCTAATCGGCATGCTTCTGAGTGGTTTATGGACCAAGACATCTCACGTTGGCATATCTGGGATGATCTTGCCTGAGACTTTATTCGACAGTTCCAATACAACATAGACATTACGCCGGATAGGAATTCTCTAACAAATCAAAATAAGAAATCGTCAGAAAATTTCAGAGAATACGCAATTAAGTGGCACGAACAAGCTTCAAGAGTGAAACCTCCAATGGATGAGATAGAGATGGTCACTGTCTTCCTGCAAGCCCAAGAGCCCGATTACTTAGAGAATATGATGTCGGCCATGGGAAAGCCTTTTGTAGAAGCAATTAAAATCTGGGAAATGCTAGAAAATGGTCTGAAAATGGGTAGAATCTTGAGCCAGGCAGCCATAAGAGCAACCTCCCAAGCCATCCAAGGTGGGTCCGGAGGAATAGCAAGGGGCAAGAAAAAGGAAGAGACGTCCATGGCAGCGTCAGAAGCAAGAGAATATCGTAACCCCAGGCCCCGTTTTCCAGAAAGAACCCCACAACACTGCTACCCCCACCAAGATGTGGCCTATGCTCCTCAGCCTTACATGGTCATGAAGGCTCAACCTTATGGCCGACCACCGCAACAAGCCAACCCTAACCAAGCTCCACCTCCCAGAAACCAGCCTCCTTACCGGAACCATTATAATCCCCAACCACCCCAGAATAACTTCCTTCCTCAGGAACCACCCAGAAGACAAAATGTGTTTCCTGCAGCCAGTCCCTCAAACAAGACAAAATCCAGCATCGCCTGCTTATAGAGCCAGTGTCAGGTGTGATTATCATTTGGGAGCGGAAGGGCATGATACCAATGATTATTGGACCCTAAAAAGGGCGGTGGAGGACTTGATAGAACAAGGGAAAATAGTGTTAAGGGATGAGGAGGTCCCAAATATGACTAACAATCCGTTGCCCGCTCATAATAATGGGCCGGTGATTGGGATGATCTGTGAGGACAAAGAGTTCGATCCTGCCGTGAAAGCTATAATTGTCGTGGTTGATGCCGAAAGGAATCCTACAACAACCCCGAAGCAAGAGAAAGGGGAAAAGAAGACTAAAACTGTCAAGGCTGAGCTTGAAAAGAAGGTTAAAACGAAGAGAGAGACGAGGGTGCCTCCGAAAAATGGGGTTCTCTATATTCCACGAGGTCACTCAGAGAAGCTGCAGAGATTCAAAATGAAAAAGGGAATACCGATGTATGTGCCGAAAGGAGCCTATGTGGTCCGGGGGACGATTAAACCGCCTCGGCTGAATGAGCCAGTGGTTATCGGACGCGTGCCACAGAAGCCAATAACGGACCCGTCTGTGGTACCATGGAATTATAAACTGACATTGGTTACATACAAAGGCAAAGAAATAATAGGAGAACTTCTGGGAAATACTTCTACTGGAAAATATTCAGACATACAAGAAGTGAACAATGCCACACAGAAGCGCTTCCCAACCAAGAAGCCTGTGAGCGCTGAAGAAGCAGAGGCTTTCTTCTAGAAAATGAAGATGCCTGATTTTGAAGTGGTGGATTAGTTGTGAAAGTAACCTGAACAAGTGTCTATGCTATCTTTGCTAATGAGGTCTGCCGAGCATCAAAAGATCCTGTTGAAAACCTTGAATGAAGCGTATGTGCCGGCTGAGACTTCAGTCGAACAACTTGAAAGAATGACGGAAAGGTTCTTTGCGGTTAATCAAATTTCTTTTAGTAAGAACGATTTGCCTCTGGACGGAGCGGCTCACAACAAGGCCTTACATCTGACAGTCAAGTGTGAATACTACTACGTCAAACGAGTAATGTTGGATGGGGGTTCGGGTATTGACATCTGCCCGCTCTCCACGCTGCAAAGAATAGAGATTGGGACTGGAAGGATTCGCCCCAATAATTTCTATGTAAGAGCCTTTGATGGCATCAAGAGGGATACCCTTGGAGAAATAGACCTGATATTGACTATCGGGCCAATGGATTTTGATGGTTTAAAAATACTTAGAATACATGATGAGCCGTCTAGAGAACTTCACGGCTTTCCCCAAAGATAATAACGCGTTAGACTTTTTAGGCGCGATTTTAATTAAATTACATTCTTAAACACGGGTGCGCATTTATGTGACCCAAATCCAAATCTCAACGAAGTCGAAATGCATTAACAACCACGGGTGCATTGATTGCGACGTGGCTAGAGATGTATTTTCATGAAGTTGCAATTCTATTAAAAAATAATAATAAAAGCGGTTTAAAGTTAATAAAAGAACAAAAGTTATAACATGTATTAAAATCAGATATTTAACCATTACAACACTTTAAGCGACTGTGCTAGAACCACGGGATCCGGGGGTGCCTAACACCTTCCCTGNATCCCATTTCGAATAATGTCACTTAAATTGAAAAAACTCCCTTATACATTTATCCTTCGGGGTAGGTGTGTAAAAAGGAGGTGTGATAGAGCTTGCCAGTGGGCATGGGCTTCTGGAAGATATACTGCAGCGGGTCCATCCGTGATATGAGATAAGTAGTGTAGGCATAGAAATAATGCCTCAATTTCTGAGCTACCCAAGTCAGAGCACAATAGGTGCGCTATGATAAGGAATACCGGGCCTCGTACGGAGTGAACTTCTTACTGAGATAGTAGATGGCTTGCTCCTTTCTCCCCGTTTCATCATGTTGTCCTAGAACACAACCGAATGCTCCATCAAAAACCACAAGATAAAGCAATAGAGGTCTTCATGGCTCGGGCGAAACCAAGACTGGTGGCGTTGACAGGTATTCCTTGATTCTGTCAAAGCTTTTTGACAATTGTCAGTCACTTTAGTAGCAGCGTCTTTCTTCAACATTTTAAAGATGGGTTCACAAATGACCGTGGACTGAGCTATGAACCGGATGATATAGTTGAGTCTTCCCAAGAAACTCATCACGTCCTTCTTGTTCTTTGGCAGTGGCAGTTCTTGAATGGCTTTGACTTTTGATGGGTCCAATTCTATTCCTTGATGACTCATGATGAAACCCAGTAATTTTCCAGCAGGAACCCCGAATGCACACTTAGCGGGATTCAGTTTCAAATTGTACCTCCTCAATCTGTTAAAGAACTTTCTCAAGTCTTCCACATGATCAGTGGCTTTCTTGGATTTAATGATGACATCATCTACATATACCTCAATCTCCTTGTGTATCATGTCATGAAAGATAGTAGTCATGGCCCTCATATAGGTGGCGCCAGTATTCTTCAACCCAAATGGCATCATTTTGTAACAATACATTCCCCACGGCGTGATGAAAGCCGTTTCCTCTACATCTTCCTCATCCATCCATATCTGATGATATCCGGCAAAACAATTAACAAAAGACTGCAAATCATGCTTGGCGCAGTTGTCGATAAGAATGTGTATGTTTGGCAAGGGGAAGTCATCTTTGGGACTGGGCCGGTTAAGATCCCGGTAGTCGACACAGACTCTAACCTTCCCGTCCTTATTTGGTACCGACACGATGTTGGCTAACCATGTTGGATATTCCACTACCCTAAGAACCTTGGATTTGACTTGCTTAGTAACCTCTTCTTTGATTTTCAAACTCATGTCGGGTTTGAATTTTCTGAGCTTCTGTTTTACCGGCGGACAGGTTGTATCTGTTGACAGTTTGTGAGCTACAATGGACGTGTTGAGACTGGTCATATCATCATACGACTAGGCGAATATGTCCTCATATTCCATTAAAAATTCCGTATATTCTTCCTTTTCTGATGGCGACAGGTGAACACTGATGCGAGTTTCTTTGACATTTTCTGTATCTCCCAAATTAACGACCTCAGTTTCTTCTAGGTTAGACTTAGGTCTATTCTTAAAATTCTCAACCTCTCTGACGACCTCTTCTGGTATTTCATCCTCTTCTGAATCTATATCCATTTGTTTCGTTGTTTCGTTGCAAGTCACAATCATTGGTTCATCATTAAAGTAAGTAATAGAAATGTTGTGTAAAAGTAGATTAAGTGATAGAGAAAATAATAAGTGCGAGATATACGATAAACTAAAATGCTTTGATTAAATTCATAATTGTTTGAAACATCAGAGCTCTTTTCGAAATTAAAGACAATGCAGAAAGAAAATCAGCTAGTAAAATAAAATAAAATGAGATGCATGGTGCTTTTGTTTAGCCTTGCTACCCCGAAGCCTTCCGGGCCCTGACGGATCTATTTGACAAATTGCTGAGGCGGTCTCCTCGGTTTACAGCTTGTACGGAAGGGCCTTCCTCCCCTTCCTCCTTGAAAAGAACACAACAGTCCATATCATCATCCTCTAGAAACAGATTCTTCATGGCTGCCAATGCTTCATCCTCCTCTGACCCATATATAGTATCTGCGGGTTGGAAGGTCTGCTCCAGGCTTGGTATCGGAAGCTCCAGCGGATAATAGGGGCCGCGCCATGGTGGCGACCAATTCTGGAACTTTTCCCAAGTATAATCGTACCCTAAGACAAATGTAGTGCCATGCTTCTTTAGTTTGATGGGCTTAGTGATCCCCTGGAGGTTTTTGCCGAGTCCCTTTCCAGGCTCGTACCCACACCAATTCAGGATACTTTCGATGTTGTTATCCCACCCCTTATCCTTGTCTACAGCGTTGACCCTTTCGATGTGGTGGTATGTTTCTCCACCTATTGGGATGGTCTGGCGACTATATATGGGGTTACTGCCATCGCCATGAATAATCAACTCCTGGTGATTCCATTCGAGTTTCACCGCCTGATGCAGGGTTGATGCTACGGCTCCAGCGGCATGGATCCAGGGTCGTCCTAATAGCAGGTTGTAGGATGCAGGGACGTCTATCACTTGAAAGTCGACGTCCAACCATGTTGGCCCCATTTGCAAGCACATGCTGGTTTCTCTGATAGTAGCCACTTGAGAGACATCAAAGGCTTTGATGTTGATAGCCCCATCTTTGATCTCGTGCAGCCTTTTTCCTAAAGTTCTGAGAGTTATCAACGGACAAATGTTGAGCCTAGATCCTCAATCGATCAGGACTCTAGTGATGAAATAGTCCTCGCAATGCACGGTGATGTGTAGTGCCTTATTGTGACTTAGTCCTTCTGGTGGCAGCTCATCTTCGTGGAAGGTGATTTTATGGCTCTCCAGCACTTGCCCTACCATATTTTCCATTTCACCTCTGGTTATATTGCTGGGCACATAAGCTTCACTCAGTATCTTCATCAGGGCATTTTTGTGAGCGTCAGAGCTCTGTAGAAGAGCTAGGATAGAGATCTACGCTGGTGTTTTGTTCAATTGCTCAACGACCGAGTACTCCTTAGTTTGTATTTTTCTCCAAAGATCGGCGGGCCCAGTTTCAATAGGCCATCCCGAGGCTTGCTTACTGGACTCTGCTAAGTGTTCTGGGGTGTAAACCCTCCCTGTTCTGGTCATTCCTTGCGCAATAATTGTTTCTCCTGTCTTGGTCTTCCCTTTCCTCCTAGCTTCAGCAGTATAATCCCAGGGTATGGCATTTGAATGGAATGGTATTATGTCTGACATTGCCATAGGAATAGGTACCCTTGGCGGTAACACAACAACTTTAAAGGGTGCAGGTGCTTTTGGAACTCCAAATTCAACCTCAATTGGCCCAGATGCCTTTGCAAAAGGAGGCGCTTCAAATTCGAGAGGTATAGACATGTTTACTTCATCGTCCCTGGAGGGCTGATTCTGCACAACAATTGGGATAAGTGTAACTACTGGTTTCTTCGGTTCATCCCCCTCAACAATCAAACCTATAGACCCTTCAGGGTCCCAATCATCTTCGATCTCGATCATGTGAATGTCTCTACCTTTGTGGTCAGGCAGAGGGTTGTTACGAACATTAGGAGTAGGCTCCTTTTCTACTATGACCTTATTGTTGATCAGGGTTTGAATCTTGTCCTTCAATGAGTGGCACTCATCAAGGGTGTGTCCCTTTGTGCCGGAATGGTATGCACAAGTCTTATTAGGGTTGACCCACTGGGAAGGATTTTCTGGAGTTATGGCTGGTATAGGAGTGACATCACCAGCAACGTTAAGTTTCTCGTACAGCTGGTCAATTGGTTCAGCGATGACTGTGTATTGTCTGGGAGGTCTGCGGTCAAAATTTGACCTGGGTCTAGGGAAATTGTGACGGGTCGGAGGTGATTGGTAGTGAGATGGTTGAGCATTATAAGCTTGATAAACAGCTGCTGGTTGAGAGTATCTGGGTGAGGTGGGTTGATATGTGAGAGGCGGAGAGGATTGGTAGACGGGAGGTGGATTTTGATAAGAGGGTGCGGGTGCTTGGTAATTCAGGATAGGCTGATATGTAAGTGGAGGTGATGGGTAGGTGTGGTATTTTAGTGGTGATTTGGCTCCCTGTGTGACCATTACGGCACTCACATCCTTCTTCTTGGACGTGCCACTAGACTGTAAAGCCTTATTGGTAGCCTATAATGCTTCAAGATTAGTAACCATACCATTCTTAATGCCCTCTTCGATTCTTTCTCCCAGTTTGATGATATCGAAGAATTTCTAACCCTCGATCAGCATCAACCTCTCGTAATATTAGGGATCCGGAGCCCGGAAGAAGAATCTATTCATTGTTTCTTCTTCTAGGGCCGGCCTGACCTTTGCAGCTTCTGACCTCCAACGAGTAGCATACTCGCAGAATGTTTCGGTAGGCTTCTTCTTCAAATTCTGTATGTAGAATACATCTTGTACATTCTATGTATTGAATCAGAATCTATCCATGAAATCCGAGGCCATGCCTACCCAGTTTGTCCATTTCTTAGGGTCCTGGCTGATGTACCAGGATAAAGCATCTCCCTTCAGACTTCTCATGAAGATCTTCATACAGATTTTCTCATCCTTTCCGACTCCAACCAGCTTATCGCAATATGTCCTCAGGTGGACTCTGGGATCTTCTGTTCCATCAAACATTTCAAACTTGGGAGGTTTGTACCCCTCCGGAAGTTCAACATCTGGCTGAATGCAGAGGT
>MU724259.1:6464-19257 GCA_026770625.1 Nicotiana glauca | reverse complement strand
AAAAAGGGCAATGTGATTAAGTTGATGGCACTTCGGTAGTGTTGCGGCATTTTCTTGATAGGTCGACTGTTGATATCTGAGTGTGTTTGATGGCACAGGAGAATTTTAGAATATCTTCGAAGAATGACTGGGAGTTCTCATGTTCAGGCTATGTAGTGGTTGTGGATAGTGTGTATTGGTACCGTTAGCGTCTATTGGGGTTGGAGGCCCGAGCGGGACCTTCTTTGTTGGTATGTTGGATTTTGTATTTAATGTTGAGTTGTAGACTGGTTGTCGCAATGTGGGTTGTTCTAGATTATTGTGCTATGGGCTATGTCGGAAATGCCATCGGTTGCATGGCGAGGTGCATCGGATTATGATATAGCAGAGTGGTTGGTATTCCAAAGATCAGCGGATGGCTAGGAAGGATTGCTTTCCTTAATTGGGCCTTTGTGACGGATGTCAGTATAGAGGTTTCTACCATTGATTCAGTTCTAGTATTGAGGGACTCTTCTTCAAATGTGTTTCTTGTGGCGGGGCATGACATCAGGCGAGATTGTGGATTTCAGCATTTATTTGGTGCCGGGCACCGTATCGTACGGCTCCAGCAGGAATTATAAAAAGTGGAAGGAGCAGCTTCAGGCTTTTTGGTAATGAGTTCGTTGGCAGGCCGATGTGGCTACGTATTCAGATTGAGATGTCTTGGTTGGCCCCGATATATATTGTTGATGGATAGGTTGAATCTATCATTATTGAACTTGTTAGTGATATGGGGAGATCTATGAGTTGCTTTTCTGTGCTGTGCAGCGTTATGATTTTTGGACAGTGGGCACGTATAGTGCGGTACTATGGAGATTCATTGTGTTTGAGTTTTGTAGCTTACAACGCTATAAGTAGATATCATTATGCACTCAGCATGCTTACAACTGATGCTTGGTATTATGTTATAATGAGCAAATTTGGCTCGATGTGCATCTCCCTATGTTAGATATTTCTGTGGATCAGGTGGCACGCCGCCACGGGTATGTTATCTAGGTCGGGTTGCACGCCACAACAGTGTGATGTAGAGAATAGTTTTCCATATGTTATTTTGTATGCCTTGCTTCCTAATTTCTAAAGAAAGTCCGTATTGGGTGTTGCTCGGCGAACGACGCATCAGTTGTGTTCTTTCAGGATTGAGGGTGTATATTACTTACTTCATCGTGGGTGTGATGTATTGCTTGGTTTCAGATACCCATATGTGAGTGGCTGTCTAATTGGAGCATAGCGACTGGAGGTGTTCACATCTAACAGTTCTTGGATAAGGTTGCGCATTGTAGCTAGGCTACGTGGAGATTAGACCCTTCGGGGTAGATTCAGGTATTCTATTTCTATGATGTGGGACGGGGTCCCAGCCTTGTGTTGTGATGGTACCGAGGAATTTGAGTTACAGCTCTTTTGTTTGAGCCATTTGTCATGATTTGAGTATGTTCAGACCGTCCATCATTGGTCCGTGGATTATGCAAGTCGGGGCTTAGGCCGGTGATGAGATGTCATATCACCAGAGTGGCGCATTGAAGTCGAGGTGATCATTGGAGTCATTAGTAAATGCGAACTGATGTGATTTCGGCTGGTTAGAGGATCTATATCGAGGTTTGGCTCAAAAATCTGCTATGGTATTAGACAAAAAGGAAGTGGTTACATGAGTGGTTGATCTGAGAAATGGTTACGGGTTGCTGTGTGTTTCATTATCATTGATAGGATATGAAGTGTTGGAATGTGGCTTTGGCTAATAAGAGGTTTCTATCGGTATATGGTTGTTGTGGACAACTGCTATGGATAGAAGTTATCATTGCAGGTACTGGATTATATGGTATATCATGTGATTTCATTTGAGGATATGAGTGTGGATATTACAGCTGGTTCGGGACTATTCAAAGTATACGTGCGAGGTTTGATCGTATTGATGGTTTCAGAAGTGAAAAAGTAATTCTGTGAATTATGGGCTAGACTGGATTGAGTAATTTCATCCATGTTGTGTTGTCGGAACTATAAGGGATAGGGTGACGTGGGATCACCCCGAATATATGCCTGGTAAGGCTGTTCAGTTCTTGGTTGGCTTCTAGGACAACTCTGGGCACGCTCGAGGACGAGCGTTTATTTAAGTTGGGGAGGATGTTACGACTCGACCCGTTGTCACATGAGTTACCGCCCTATTTCTCCCTATTATGTTTTTTTATGATTCAATATCAGTATTTGAGTTGATCGGATATAATTGAATTGGTATTAGCTGAAAATGAGACACATAGTCTCTTTGAAGGAAGCTTGTTTTGGAAAAGTCAACCGAAAGTTGACTATATAGTTAGAAGGCTCAGATGTGAATTCCGGTGATTTGGTTAGCTCGGGGAGGTGATTTGTGACTTAGTAGTGCGATTGGAATTAAATTTGGAGGCTCGGGGTAGAATTAGGCTTGAATTGGCGAAGTTTGAATTCTGGCGAATTTCGGTTGATAGGCGAGATTTTGATCCGAGGGTTAGAATGGAATTCTGAGAGTTGCATTAGCTTCGTTAGGTGATTTTGGATATTTCTGCAAATTTTCAGATCATTCGTACGTCGTTTGGTCGGGTTTTTGATCGAAAGTGCATTTCGGAAGTTCTTGAAGAACTTAGGCTTTAATTTGGTGAAATTTGATGATTTTGATGTTAACAATAGTGTTTTTATGATTGGAACAAGTTTGAATAAGGTTGTTGGATGTGTTGGTGTTTTTGGTTGAGGTCCCGGGGGCCTCGGTGTGATTTCGGGTGGTTAAACGGGAATTTTTAAGCATGTTGCAGGTCAGGTTTTTTATGGCTTCTAGTATTTCAGCATCTGAGGAAAAGAACTGCATAAGCGGTTCCACAGACGCGGCGGGGAGGTCGCAAATGTGTTCCATGAGGGGCTTGGCAACTTCCGCAGAAGCGGAAGGCAATCCTCAAAAGCGGACATCGCAGGAGCGGGTTGTGATCGTAGAAGAGGTCCTGAGGATTTTTTTGAATATGACTGCAGAAGCGGTCCTTTTGCGCAGAAGCGGGAGCCGCAGGTGCGGTATACCAACCATAGAAGTGGATTTTTGGGAGGTTAATGAAGACCGCAAAAGCGGAAATCTTGCCGCAGAAGCGGTCCTGCATAAGCGGAAGCGGGACTGCAGAAGCGAACATCGGCCTGGGCAGAAGGGTTTTAAAAAGGCATTTCATCCGCGACTTGGGCGTTATTTTCCTCCATATTTGAACGTCCTTGGGAGCTTTTGGACGGGAATTTCAGAGGGATCAAGAGGAATCGACGTGAGGTAAGAATCTTGGCCTTAATACATGATTATATTGTGAAATTGGTCTAGAAATTCATGGGAACTGAGCCTAAAATTATGAACTAGGGCTTGAGTTTTTGACAAATTTCAAATTAGAATTTGGTAGGTCTTTGAGCTCGGATTTGGGAGTTCTTAGTATGGGTAGACTCGTGGCGAGACGAGGAATCCGGTAATGTAGGTTTTGTAATTTTTCGAGAAGCGGGCCCGGGGCTCGGGTTTTACTAGTTTCGAGATTTTTGATATATTTTGATTGTTTTCGATTGGGTATGGTTCCCTTAGCATATTGTAATGTATTCGCTCTGGTTTTGGTTAGATTCGACGTGCGTAGAGGCCAATTTGAGGGGCAAAGGCATCGCGAGCGAGGAATTTCACCGGTTCGAGGTGAGTAATACTTGTGAATGATATCCTGAGGGTTTGAAACCCGGATTTGCACATCATAGTGCTGTATTGTGGTGACTTGCACGCCAGGTATGAGCGTGGGGTAGAGCACCATTTGGGATTGTGACTTGGTCCGTCCCGGTTGTTGATGTTACTGCGTGATTGACTGAAAACTACTTGATGCTATCATGATTTGGGCTGATTGCCATATTTTGGGCTTCATGCCGATTATTTGAATCCTTCAGGGATTGATATCACTGTTTTTGCATTACGTTACATATTATTTGATCTTAGTCCAAGGTTCTAAATACTGTTATGCAAACTCAGCCATCTTTCTAAGATTTGAAAACTTCATTGACACTTTACTGACGTTTTGAGCTGAGAGCTGCTATTTTACTATTGCCCAAGGGGCTTATGTGCATTGCTGGACTGAGCATAGATCGGGCTGCGCATCGCTGTAGTGTTATGTGTTCATTTCTGGAGTATATACATATACTTGCATGGATCAGACTGCACACCGCAGTAGTATATTATATGGATCGGACTGCACGCCGCAGTGATATATTATATGGATCGAACTGCACACCGCAGTATTATAGCGCTTGGGCTGTAGGAGCCCTTTCGGAGTCTGTACACACCCCCAGTGAGCGCAGGTTACCCAAATGGATTGGGCTGCGCACCGCAGCGGTCATGTGCATTGCATTGCATTCATGCATTCATTCCTATTTGTACTACGTGGCATGATTTTTAGCACTCACATATCATTGGCATACATGTATTACTTGCCTTGTTGACCAAATACCCTGGTGTTACATGTTAAGGAGTGCTGAGCCCTAGAGGCTGATGTTGTACTTTGTGAGTTGGGAGTGAGCGTGAGAGGCTGAGGTTGTACTTTGTGAGTTGGGAGTGAGCCCGCGGGGCTGATACTACACTGAGAGGTTGATACTGAGCCCGAGGGGTAGATTTCTAGTTATTTCCTGATTGTTGAAATTATTTTTTTTCGCAACTATTGAAAAGGCATATTTTCAAAGGAGATTTTTAACTGAGCTTGATATTTTCTAAAGGATTTTCTCGGTGTTACGGTTTAACTATCATTCTTAAAAGGGTTGTACTGTCTGTTATAACATTTTGGAGTGCTCATACGTGTTTTCTTATCGCTTAGATATTATTCGCTCTTATTACCACTGAGTTGGAAGTACTCACTTTACTCCCTGCACCTCGCGTGCAGTTGCAGGTATTGCTCACCCGGTAGCGGGCTATTAGCGGACCAAAGGCCTTAATAAGGTAGTTGAGCAAGGTGACTGCCAGCGTTCACGGCACCGCACTTCATCTTTAATTTCTAGATTTTATTTTGTATATGTATAGTATTGGCCCTATAGTAGTGTTCCTACTTCTTAGATGCTCGTGACTTGTGACACCCCGGTCGGGTTGTGTGGGGCTGTAGTCCTGATTATTATTGCTGTTAAGCTGTAACATTTTATTCATTTATGTTTTAATAATTTTAAAAGGAAGTGAATTAGCTTAGTTGGCTGGCCTTGTCTTCACGAGAGGCGCCATCACGACCGGGTATGTAGATTGGGTCGTGACAGTGCCTCCACTTAATAGCTAAACTATTGCTTATAAGAACAAAGTTATATGTATCAGTTTGACATATGTTATATATAAAAGTATATTACTTTCTCTCGTAAGAAGTGGTTTAGGGTCAGGAACTGAATAATTCCATCTTTTTATTATTGATATGCTATGTTTTTTTGGTTAACATCATAACGCACAAAGGTGGATTTTCAAAGTTGAGAAAGAAAGTTAGTTTTTACAACATGAGGAGGAGACATGATAAACAATTGAGAAAAAGTAGGTGGAATGAATTATCATTTATACATCTAAATCCTCGAATAATAATTTATTTGCAATACATTGCAAAGCATACCAAATACATTTGTTGACCCAAAGAAATTAACTATATTGTTATTGTAAATATTCTTATTAGAATAAGTCCCAAAAGGACAAAGTATACCGTACATTTATAGCGTATAGACAAATCGATTTCAAATAAAATTCTTGATAAAGAAGATGAGCAAATGATCATAATAAGGAGGTGATATTCGGCTTAAAGTATGTATATTTATATGCATAGTGTCTCATATTTTACTCTTATTTCATGGATTTTGGATGTGTAACGTAATGATTTATTCTAATTCCTGGTATTTTTATGTATATGAGTCATATAGGTGCAAGGTGGGACAAAAGTTTACGATTTAAAGCAAAAAGAGAAAAAAGTGAAAAAATTACCCAATGCAGCGCCCAGGCCAGCGCAACGTGCTTCTTGGGGCAGAAGTTACAGGCCTAAAAATCTTTTGGCGCCAGGGCTAGCGCGGTGCGCTACCTGGGCAGTAGGTGAGGGTTTTGCTCCTATTTCATTTAGGAAAAGTTTTTGATGGCCCTACACACCCCCAACTCACATAAAAAGAAGTCTAAACCTATTTTGGAGGGGTAGACACAACTTTGAGAGAAAAACACAAGAACGAAACACACGGGAGAAAGGATTCTCAGTTTTTCTTCATCTTTCTTAGTGTTTTCGATTATTCAAACACTTATGAAATTATTTAACTTTATCATAAGTGGCTAAAATTCATAAGTTCTGGGGCTGTGATTAGCCATGAATATTGTTGTTTGATGTTTTGACCTTGATTATAATTCGCTAATATGTGGTTGTTTCTTCAATTTTCTGATTAATTGCTTAAGTATTATTGATACCTAAATTTTTCCTATAAATTTTAAATATGTATAAATACCTTAAAAAAATATATATATGCATATATAAGCATGCACAAGGCTTTTATTATTTTTCCATAATTTTAAAGGTTTTAATTGATTTATTTTTAGAATGAAGCTATTCGGGACAGAGTGGGAGTAGCTTCAGTGGAGGATAAGATTTGGGAGTCGCGGCTGAGATGGTTCGGACATGTTAGGAGAAGAAGCATTGATGCCCCTATCAGGAAATGTGAGAGGTTGGCCAAGGAGACTTTGATAAGGGGTCGAGGTAGGCCTAATAAGTACTAGGGAGAAGTGATTTAGACAGGACATGGCGCTGCTTCAGCTCACTGATGACATAACACTTGATAGGAGGGTGTTGGGGTTGAGGATTAAGGAAAAAGGTTAGTAGGTAGTTTATAGTGTTCACCGATAGGCTTAGTAGCATGCTTGTCCCTTCATATTCTTAGATTTTTATTACATTATGTGGTTTTGTTCGTTGCACGTATTGTATTCCATGTTGCTATTATTTGATACTATTTATCCTTTGTCTGTCCCTTTTTTTCTCTTCCATCTTTCTTCCTTCCCTGCTTCCCTCTTCTTTTTCTTGCCTTTCCTGAGCCGAGGGTCTATTGAAAACAGCCTCTCCACCTGCATCAGGTAGGGATAAGGTCTACATAGTGACTACCCTCCCCAGACACCACATAATGGGATCAAACTGGGTTTGTTATTGTTGTTGTTATTTAAACTGATTTATTTTCCCCCTTTTTATCCATAAAATCCCCAATAAATATTTTTCAAATTACTGTTATGATGATTTACTCATTTATTTTCTATACTTATGTCAAAATATGGCTAATATACTTTTCATGCATTTTCATAATTACATTTTGTATTTTTTTAAGCTAAATTGCATAAAATTACAATATTCTTATTAATGTATAATTACATTTTATATGCGTAAAGTGATCTCCTATATTTTTAAAAAGTTAAAGATCTATTTTTAATCATTTTGGTACGTAAAATTATTTTCTAGAAGTTATTTATTATTTATTATCAATTATATGGGGGAAAATTGGGCAAATCACACCATATATGTTACGATCTATGAAGTTCTATGAAACCCTAACTTTCGTTTGTATCTCTCAGATCTGTGCTCTTTTTAACGATTTAAGTCTGTTTCTTTCTGTCTTACATTATTATCAAACTTCTTCTTAAAAATCCTCAACTTTAAACCGTTTTACTTTATTTAAAATTAGGGTTTCTCGTAGTTTCTTCTACACTAGTTTGAATTGATTTTTCTTTATTTTTAAACTTCTTTCCTTACTTATCTTGACTGATCTTATGTTCCTACTACTTTTTAACTCGCCTATGTTAAAAAGCCCTAATTTTTAAGATCTTCTCTGCTTTGGTTCAGTGTGTTAGCCTGACTACTTGATTCTTGTTAAGCCTCTATGGTTACCATACTTTGAATGTGTTTTACTGAGTCCCTAGCCTAGTTATGTCACTTCTGTGTGATTGTGTTCATCTTGCTTGCTCATCTCTTGCCTCTTTCTGTTGATATTGCTAACCTTGCCTGTTGCTACGTCTGTTTGATCTTCTCTATTTATATTTTGAAGTACAGAATCATGACTCCCTGTTGATGTATTCTGATTTCCTTAATTCATAGTTTGATTGAAAGATTTTCTTTTAACCCTAAAGTTCCACCTCGGCTGTTTAAATTGACTGATTTCATTACCTTAGTTGCTATGGTACTTTATTTTAACTGAGTCATTTCCCTAATTGAGTTTTTTGGAATTTAGTCCTAATTGACTTGTGAAGACCCGTCCCGTCGTCTCATGAGTTTCCACTCCATTTTCTCCATTTTCATCTTCTTTATGCTTTATTATCTGTATCTTGTGTAATAGAGTGGTTTTGATAAGAAACGAGACACTTAGTCTCATTAAAAAAAAGCCTTAAGTTGGAAAAGTCAACTGGATGTTGACTTATGACATAGAGGGCTAGGATGTGAATTCCAATGGTTCGGTTAGTTTCGAGAGGTAATTTGTGACTTAGGAGTGTGACCGGAAGTAATTTTGGAGGTCCGGTGTAGAACTAGGCTTTAATTGGCGAAGTTAGTATTTTGGTGATTTTCGGTTAATAAGTGAGATTTTGATCCGAGAGTCAAAATGGAATTCTGAGAGTTGCTGTAGCTTCATTAGGTGATTTGGGATATGTGTGCAAAATTTCAGGTCATTCAGACGTGTTTTGGTTAGGTTTTTGATCGAATGCGTGTTTTGGAAGTTTTAGAAGAACTTATGCTTGAATTCGATGTAATTTGATGATTTTGGTGTTGTTTGAGGCGTTTTGATGATTGGAACAAGTTTGTATGATGTTTCAGGAGGTGTTGGTATTTTTGGTTGAGGTCCCGGAGGCATCAGAGTGAATTCGGATAACTAACGGAAGGTTTTTGGGAGTTTGAATGCTGCAGAAAATTGCAGGTCAGTGCGGTAGAGTTTTGCTCTATGCGATCGCAGGAGACGCTTTGCGATCGCATATAAGGATTTTTTGGGTTGGTCAGTTGTCCAACGCGATCGCGGGAGAGTAGTGTGATCGCATAGAGGAAACTTGGGAGTTTGGATTTTTGTTCATTGCGATCGCGTGGGTGTGTATGCGATCGCATAGTGTAAAGTGTTTGGTCATTGCGATCGCATGGATGCTTATGCGATCACATAGTGTTAAAATCAGAGGTGAAAATTTTGTGCATTGCGATCGCAGAGCGGTATTGACATCACATAGAAGAAATTTCCTGGGCAGAATGTTATGTTCCGAAAATGGGACTTCGTTCCGATTTTCTATTTTCAGCGATTTGGAGCTCAGATAGGGTGATTTTTTGAGATATTTTTGGAGAGAACAACGGGGTAAGTGTTCTTAACTCAATTGTGGTTGTATAACTTGAATCTATTACTAGTTTTGACATTTAATCTGTGAATTTTGATAGAAAAAGTTAGAAAACCCTCTTACATAGAATCACAGATTTGAGGGTCGAAATGTTATAAGAATTTGATAATTTTAGTACGGTTAGACTCGTGGGAGAATAACGAACCTGTTGGTGTAAAAATTTAAGAATTTCGAGACGTGGGCCCAGTGCTCGGGTTTTTGCTAATTTCGATAATTTTTGTATTTTTCGATTGTTTTGATTGGGCTTTGTTCCTGTAACATATTATGACATATTCATTCTGATTTTGGATAGATTTGACGCACGTGAATGCCAATTAGAAGGGCAAAGGCGTCGTGAGTAAAAGAAATAGCCGGTTCAAGGTGAGTAATGAGTTTAAATGATATCCTGAGTGTTTGAAACCCCGAATTGCACATCGTAGTGCTATATTGAGGTGAAGCACGTGCTAGATGATGAATGCGGGGCCTTTTACTACTGGGGATTGTGACTTGGTCCATCCCGATTAATGTTTTTACTGCATACTTGACTTAAATTGATTTGTTATGATCATGATTTGGGCTGATTGCCATATTTGGGCTTCGTGCCAATTATTTGAACCCTTAGGGGATTTTTATCACTATTTCCTCACTGTTGTGACTTGTATTTGAACTCAATCCTACTGATATTTATGGTTTTACCAACTCAGCCACTTTTATACATATTTGAAACTTAAATGATATTTCTAAATGATATTTTGGGTTGAGAACCACTGTTTTACAAATGCCCGAGGGGCTTATGATGATTTCCGGACTGAGTAAGGCCGCGGGCCATATGTGAGGATATGCTGAGTTATATGAGACCGAGGGTGTGAGATACTATTTATGCCACTCGGTGGCTTGAAAGATGTGAGGAGGCTTTTAGGCCTTATGAATGACGTGAGAAGGCTTTCAGGCCTTATGAGAGATGTGAGAAGGCTTTCAAGCCTTATGTTATTATTGCGCTTGGGCTGTAGGAGACCCTCCGGAGTCTGCACACCCCTAGTGAGCACCGTCGACATTAAATGGATCGGGCTACATGCCGCAGCGGTTACTATACGATATTGTTCTGAGAGTGAGCCCGAGGGGCTGATACTATGCTGAGTGATTGATACTAAGCTCGAGGGGCTGCACTGTTCTGAGTTACTGATATTGTGCCCGAGGGGCAGATTTCTACTTGTTATTTTGATACTGAGCCAGAGGGGAAGATTTTTGCTTGTTATATTGATATTGAGCCGAGGGGCAGATTTCTACTGGTTATTTACTGCCAAATTACTTATTTTACTGGTTTTAAAATAGATTTCATCTGATATTTCACCGATCTGCTATTTTAAGTTATTTTACTGCTTCTGTATAAAATATTTTGTGCCTTTACGTGTTTTCTTGCTTTCAGCCATTATTTATACTTATAATTACTCACTGGGTTGGAGTACTCACATTACTCCCTACAGTGTGTATGCAGATTCAAGCATAGCAAATTCCCATCTCTGAGAGCCGATCCTTCCAGTCCAAGTGGTGTTTCGGAGACTACGAGGTAGCTGTTGGCATCCGCAGCCACCGTGACTCCTTTATCTCATTATTTCTATATTCAAACTATTGTATCGGATTTCGTATTTAGTAGACATGTGTCAGGATTCCTTAGTTACTCATGACTTAAGACACCCCGGTTAGGGTTGTGTTGGGTTGGATTTCCGTATTTTTATCTATACTTCTGCTATTTGGTATTATTAAACCATGATTATACTATAATTGGGTTAAATAACTATTTTAAAGGACGAACTCTGGATGGCCTTGTCTTCACGAGAGGCGCCATCATGACCAGGTTCAGAGTGTGGGTCGTGACAAGTTGGTATCAGAGCCTAGTTTACTAGATCTCACGAGTCATGAGCAAGTTTAGTAGTCTCGCGGATCGGTACGGAGATGTCTGTATTTATCCTCGAGAGGCTGGAGAACATTTAGGAAAACTTCACATTTTTGATTTCTTATCGTACGTCCTTGATTTAGCTTGAAAAGAAACTCTTGAAATTCCTTCCACGTGTTTGTATGCGTGCATGAGCGCTCAGTATCGGATGTGCTTTGATGGCTTATGATTCCCCGATCAAGGGGTGAGATGTTATCTCTGTGACTTTGATGTTAGGACGGTCTGGAGGACTTGAGGCCGGATCCTTGCCTATGGCTTGAGAACTGAGGTGCTGATTGTGTGAGCAAGTGTTTTGATCTTATATGTTTGGTATTGTCCCTATTAGTGGGAATGGCAGCTGGATATCCATGTGATGAGTATGTTAGTACTGCGAGATGTATCTGTGTAACTTGGAAGTGTCGAGGAAGACCTGCTGGATGATAGATGAACTATTAAGTGTATGATTTCCATTGTGATTTGATGTATAGCCCCAAGTTATGGGCATATGAGGAATCTTTTCATGTCTTCTAGTTGGGAGTTAAGTAAATTTCATGTTGCGGTATGAGTTCAAACTCAGGAAGAATAAGTGGTTGTGTAATGTGTATGACGGTGGAAGGTATATGGAAATGTTATATTGAGGAGAAGCAGGTGGGTTATCTCCCGCGGAGTGTTCCGGAGTGGCGTGATCCTTATGTGTATATTAGAAGATCTCATTTACAAGTGAAGAATATGTGTTGAAATCTAAATTGAACCGCTTAGAGAGTGGGCTCAACTGTTGTGTGAGTGAATGCAAGAATTGTAGAATAGTTAAAATTTTAGATGATTTGTGTTTCCACAAGCTTATGAAGGAGTGAGTTCAATCTCACTATGGTATTACAGCAACAATAGAGAATATGTGTTATGATTGATTGAGTGCGTTGTAATCTATGGCCTTGAGCCAAGTTTGGGAGTTTGCTATTAATTAAGTTGATTGCACGGTTAGGTGCTATATTGGTTCCGGTTTGAGGCGTGTTGGTGAGTCAGTTATGGCTTACGAAGATTAAGGTTGATCAGGCGGTGGCAAGGCTCGTTTTAATGCTATTCCAGGCAGGACATACTCTATTGCTTCAGATGCTGTTATTACAGTTATTGTTCCAGTCCGCCACTGAGATGCCTCTGTATTATTCGATCCCGGTTCCACCTATTCTTATGTGTTGTGACGACCCGATTCGTCGTCACGTGAGTTGCCGCCCTGTTTTCTCTGTTATATGCTTGTTCATTTTTCAATATATATACTTGGTGAATTTGAGTCAATTCGGATCGAGTTTGGTAGGAAATGGGATGACCAGTCTCTTTAATGAAGGAATAGATTGGAAAAGTCAGCCGGACATTGACTTGTGAGTTAGAGGGCTCGGAATCTAATTCCAATGGTTTGGTTAGCTTTGGGGATGATTTGTGACTTAGGAGAGCGATCAGAATCGAATTTGGAGGTCCGATGTAGAAATAGGCTTGAATTGGCGAAGTTGGAATTT
>MU724250.1:61545-103458 GCA_026770625.1 Nicotiana glauca | reverse complement strand
TGTTTTGAGAAAATCTTTCGAGATTCTTGACACGTAACATCCCGAACCATGTGTTTTCATAAGAAAACACGTGGTTCCGGATGTTACGGTCAAGGAATCATAAAGATTAGAGTAGAGTCATGGCCGAAAAAATCTTGAAATTAATATTCGAGTAGTTCCAGCCACATTCGAACCAAGGGACTATGAGATTGGTGTAGAGGGGGCCAAGGCGGTTCTATGGTGTAAAACTGGGCTCATTTGGCATAAACTGTGTCGTCGCCGGAGAATCTTTGGTCGAAGATTCGACATATTCTAGCGAGTTTCGAGGGAATCTAATGGAAGGAATGAAAAGAGGGGAACGAGGTGAGTCGATGGTGTAAATCTGAGGGCTATTGGTATGGGTGTCAACTCCCGCCGGCGATGGATTCCGGCGAGAGGCTAGGGTTAACGAGGAAGATGATGAAGATACAATTTTTTGCCTCTAACTTTGTCTTCAGCTTCAAACAATTATATGTCTATTAACGAGGGTTTACGGACCGTTGGATTGATGCATACGAACGGTTGAGATTGGAAACATATGCCTTACACGTCGTCGTTTAAAAAAAAATTTATATGGTTTGATATTATATCGATGGAACGACGTCGTTTTGATTTAGTGACGGTCCAATCTTGCCTGTTAGATCAAACAAATGAATGGTCCAGATCTAATGGCTCAAAACGTCGTCGTTTAACAGGGGAGCTGACTTGTAATTTGACCGTTAGATCAAGAATTCAACGGTCCAGATCTCATATAACTAAACGATGTCGTTTGGACTCTGAAACATACAGACCGGTATTGGGGTGGGTTGAGCTGGATCGTGGGCTGGTTTAGCTTTGGGCTGGGGTTTCTGGCCCAAGCATTGTGTATATATATATATGTATATTTTGTATTTTTTCTTGATTTTATAAAATTGAGATTAAACTAATAATCATACTAATCAAAGTCTAAAATTATTTAATAACTATTTTGTAGTAATTTTCAATTAAAACCATAAGATGCTATTTTTTTTATTTTTCTTTCATTTGTTTTTTCCAAAAATGCATTAAAAATGTAAAACTTAAAAATCCTAATGCATATGCATATTTTTTTGTATTTTTTAATATGAGTTATTATGTGACCAATTAACACAAAGAATGCAACAAAATTCTTAAAATTGTCAAAATCATTTTATTTGACATTTTTGGAATAATTTGCTTAGAGTAAAAATCACGTGCTCACAGCTATTAGACAGTTTCATTGTTGTTGTATCATTCATGTTTCAATTTTCAAATTTTAAAATATGATACCCTATTTTTTTTATTTTCTTTTAATGAACTAGAGTTTTTTTTTTTGGTTTTCCACTCGGTGTCCGGTATCCGCATTGAAGCTCGATTATCTGCGTAGGGCTCCTTTCGGGGGAAAGTGCTCCCTACCAAGAATTTTTTCATATCTAGGGCTCGAACTCGAGACCTCTGGTTAAGGGAAGAGCAGTCTCATCCACTGCAACACATCATTTGGTGGTTAATGAAAAGGACCTTTTTCTTTTTAGTTTCTCACCCGGTGTCCGGTACTCGCATTGGAGCTCGACTATATCTGGATTTGCACCGCGTAGGGCCCCTTTCGGAGGGAAGCGCTCCCTACCAAGGATTTTTCCATACACATGACTCGAACTCGAGACCTTTGGTTAAGGCTGCACCATATCCTTTGGTGGTTAATGAACTAGATCTACTCGTAGTTTATCTGCCCTAAATCCATCACTGTTTGAAATTAACATAGTTGTTTCTTTTGATTACGATTTTTAAAATATTCTTTTCGAAAATTATTATAATAAGAAATTGTTACTTACTGACATCTATATAAAACAAAATATCTGAGTTTATCATGAAATTAAGTGCTTTAATTTGACCATTATATCTACAGCTGATAGCAAATACAAATCATTGTTAATTAATATTAGTATTAGTACTCGCGCGATGCTCGAACATAAACCATGTCAAATTATGATGTAGGTTGTTTGAATTATGTGCAAATAACCTTAAAATATAAACCTCTCATATAAAAATTAGATAATCATTAGATATTAATTAAAAAGCAAGATATGAAATTATTGTCCAAATCTCATAGTGGACAACCTATTTTTTATTGCATTTGTGGCAACCTAACCCCTTGACTTTAGTACTTGCATTTCATTCACTATCTAGAATATTAAACGTGTCTTGTTATGATTTGTCTTGTTTGAGCATATTAGATCATATTATTTTAACAAAATTCTCACTATCACTCTCTTTTTATCTGAAAGTCAAATATGTCTTATTCATCACATCATTTTTACGCAAATTCTTTTTCCTTTTTGTTCTTTGCTTACAGTTATTGTATTATTTATTATTTAACATTATTATACTATCATATAGTCTTTTGTTAGCTTAGTAATTAACTTAATATCTAGCTTATTATCCTTTTAATAATCTTTAATAAATAATGTTTTTATTCATAAAACTTAATATATTTTTATGTTTGTATCATCTTATTTATAATTTGTAATCATTTAAATCTATTCGCAATATTTTTAAATATAATTTAACTATTTAATTTATTTATTCTAGAACATCTTAAACTGCAAGTATTCCCACACTACCTTTATTTTTTCATACATTCTCTTCACTACTATAAATTCAACCACATACCGAAGCTATCTTCTTCTAGTTGCGGGACAAAATCTGACAGTCAACTGCTGGCTTTAAATAACCAGTCCCGTAATAAGCTCAACTCTTCCATAACATAAAGGGGCGAGCTTGCGTGTGATTTTAATTAATTTTATATTATTATTTTTACCTACAACCAAAACTTTCTCATCTTAAATATAAATAAATTTTGTCCTTTTTTCTCTATGATAAAAATATTAATTTTTATGTTTTCTCTATTTATTCATTAATTTTCTATTATATTATTTAATACCTAATATTATTACATTTTAATGTGGCTTTTTATTAGTTTGTTTGAATTTAATACTTATTTCTACCGCACTCATTCTAATATAATTTAGATACAAAGTAAAAATTATTTAAAGAGGAATTTTAACTTTATTGTTCATATTCAAAAATATGATTTTCTTATCATATTTCATAAAATAAATTTCATCTCAAATTCAATAATTCTTTCTATTTTTTAAATTAGACTGCATTCTCAAAAATTATGTGTTCAAACTTAAATTAACTATACTCAATTCAGATATTAATCATAAAAAATATATTCTTTGTTGTTTGAACATGCAATATCTAAATTTATAGTAATATTTGCGTATGAATATTCGTTTTCCTGATTTATCAATATCAATATGATTTTATTATTTTTATTATTTTTATTATTAAAATATTTTATTGATTATTTAATTGTTTCTTACCTTATAAATAATTTGTATATTTTATGTAAGATCTTATTTTGTTACCTGATTTTTTTTTTATTTTTTAAAGACAATAAATATTAAATATCTTAAGTAAATGTTAGTTTTATTTTATATTTTAACTTACTCCAAAGTATAAATAGTCATATGTTACCTCAATTTAAATCTTCCTATATTTTTTTAATAGTTTTTAATTAATTTTTTTTACCGTCATATTTGTAGATAATATAGAAGAAAGTCTAGGAGTGGGTAAATATATATATATATATATATATATATATATATATATATATATATATATATATATATATATTAGATTTGTGTAAGATCTATTTAGATTATGTATAAGATTCATTCAACTAGTTCCATTTATAATTTCTAATTATTATTGTTGTCTTAAAATTGCCAAGTAGCTTCATTTTAGCATGCCACTTGGCTTAACCACAATGCATACTACTCTCCTTTCAATATAATATATAGATAGATTTAATTTTTTTAGTAAAACTAATAAATGCAGGAAACTTCCTTTTGAAATATTTTGATACGTCAAATGCTTTCCGTCAATATTGGGACTCCATCAAAAGCAAGAACGAATACAAAATGAATAGGTAAATTCACCTCAGTTTAAAATTCATTTAAAGTTAAATAAGTAATCTTAGGAATTTGTTATATAAGAGATTTTGTATTACCTAACTTAAATATATCCTTAAGTTTTCACTCTTTTATTCTTAATTGTGTAAATAGATTTTTGAGTATTCATTATTTTCACTCAATTTTCCATTAAATTATACCTATGTATAGCTCATATGTGATAAAATCTAAAACAATTCAACCCCAAACGCCTCACAACATACTCTTACCAAATACTGTAACATTATGGATGAATTATTTTTCTTATAATCCAACCAAATGCTATATAAGTAATGCTGAATGTTGAGATTTTTTTTCAACTCCCTCTTATTAGCATATGCTGGAAGTCCAATATTTTAAAAGGCATTTTTCGGAGTGAGTTATGAGGCGACGCGCACCAAAAACGCACTGAGGCGATGGTGTGGGACCAAAGTCTCAAGAGGTACTGTAACAATACGAAAATTACTCACTATATAATTAGAATTGGAACACTGATTACAACCTTGAGATATCAATTGCAACACTCAAACTATTATAGTGAAACTAAGTAGTAACTAAGAATAGAGATAAGAATGGGGATTAGAAGCAGAACTCAGAGAAAGGAGATGAGAAGCATAGTCTTGTGCCGAAGCTTCAACATAACTCGTATGCCTTTCACTGCCCCACCTTGTGCTATTTATTAATCTCCCCATCTCACGTGCTCTATGGGGGAAAAACTTGTCCAATAGGTTCATAACAATACCTCATCCTCAAAAAGAACCTTGTCCTCAAAGTTCAAGTAGAGCAACATTGAAATATTAGCATCGTCCCTTGTGTCTGATCTCTTTTGCTTGGAATTGAATTCTAAATTCAGAAGTCCACCTGGGTCAAACAAAAATCGAGGTGAGTCCACAGCCTCGACATATTCTTTTCTAGCTTAGCACAATGAAGTTGGTTGTGTACTTGCACCTCTTGATGCAGGGATGAATTACTTGTGTTCTAACCAATTAATTGTGACTTCGCTATCTCTCCAACAGTGGCAACATCTTGTTGTCCTGAAGACCTCCCTACGTTAGTCTTCTCTTGAAGCTGTTGAATAATATTGTTGCCCTTAGATCTTGCTAATACATAATATTGTCACCTTAAAGTCCTTCGCACATGTACCCCTTATACTTTGCAGCATACTAGCCTTGCCAAGCCACTTCTCAACTATATCCATATTCTCCGGTTCAAATCCAAAAGTAGCAAATGCACGTCTTGAATAGAGTGTACAAACACTATAATACCTTCTTTCTAACATTCCATTGCTTTCAACAGACAATGCTAATAGCAGAACAATGAGTCTTATTCTCCAAGGCAATATATCAGCCCTTGTTGCCAAGTCCGCCAAGTGTGATGAGATATTTCTCTGCTGACCAGGATCCCACACTCTAGTCATAAAAGCAGAATATGCACATAAACAAAACTTGCAAGTAGATCGTAGCAATAATTGTGTCTCCCAGTCTTTGTATGACCATTTAGATTCATGGTCTATGGACTGATTCCTGGATCCCATATGCAAATAACCAGTACAGTTCCACCAAGAGTAACAATATACAGATTACCAACAAGATCAAATGGAAAATGATGCAGCTTCAAAGCTCCACGAATATCTAAGGCAATCCCTGAGATGTTAGAGGTGTTTCTACTGCCACAGTTAATTACACTAGAACAAATTACAACAGAGAAGCACCATGTATCACTCAAAATATTTTGAGTTAAGACTCTTATCTTTAGAAAATGAAGGGCACATTCCAATTTTGCACAAACAAGAGCTATGACAGCATATGGATTCCAAATTTGTTGTTCATGTAACGTTGTGTAGTCCCATGAATGATTTCCATTATGTTTCTTCTTTTTCATTCCAGCTGCATCAACCCACGTAGAATCATAAATTCTTGGAGAATACAACTTGAGAGTTGCCGCAATAATGTCGCCTTCCTTAACACTGGACCAAATAGCAGAGACGGTGTATGTCGTAGTGCGAAGACCGTTGGATGAGTATTGTTGCACATTAGTAACACCCCATTATTGAACCAGTTTGTCTATGCTTACACCAACACTTCCATGGAATATAGCTCGAAAGATGTGGCTCGATGCTGTGGCAACAGTTTTAGGAAAAAATGCTAGCGATTATACTAACAATATTCCTTTTCCTCTAAGTAGTCTCTTCCAAAATGTTGATTCCATGAGAATATCAGGCGCCAAGCTGCACAACACATCACATAATGCACAATTTCTTGTACCTCCAAGGCATGTGGTAAGAAACCTTGAACCAGGATCAAATGGAAGGATTCTACCTATAGGTTAGTCATGTATGGAAGCAGTAATCATATATGGTTGTGCTAGTTGATCATCAAGCATGACAAGGTGACTGTAAGCATACTTAACTGTGAAAACTGGTTGAAACATTTCATTGAACACCTGGTTTTCAGGACTCACAAAGTTGTTCGTCACAAAATCTGCAGCTTCCATGCCAATTTCCTTACCAATTATTTTAACAACCACCTTGCAGGAATTTCTTCTTGAATTTTTATTCTTAGAATTCTCCATAGGGATGGAGAGCCCTTAATCCAAATCAAAATCAACCTTTGATTTTGTGGTAACAAGGAGTGCCGAGACTTCCACTGGTTCACACTTATCGTCCTAAGATACAATCACGTCTGAGTGCACTGGAGCATCAAGGATCTCCGTGGAGGAGGTGGAGAGCGGGTTCTCCATGTTGTCGAGGTCTAAGCATACGAGCATTATTATTCATCATCACCCTCAGCAAATCACGGATGACGTTTGGATGATAATGGATAACAGTAGAAGAGTAGATATCCATGGAGTCACAATAACGAAATCACCAATGTAATAATACTGAAATTACTCATTATATAATAAGAACTGAAATGATACGATTCAAAAATAGAGTAGCTGTGGAGACTTGTACATAAGGCTTGGAGATTGGTACTCATATGTTAATTAGAATGGGTTGCGAAGTGGTTGCAGATTTTGGGAATTGACAGATAGACCCCAAGAGTTCTTTAAACACGAGTTTAGTAAATTATAGATTTAATATGTTTAAGTTTCTATTTTTGCACTTTCGGTCCCCCTCCTCATTTACGTGTTCCGAAGATGGGAGGGTATATGTATTGACCTAGCTGCTCATTTTGAGCTTATGAATGAACGATGTTATTTCCTTTTTCTTAGTTTAGCTTAGTTTTTAGCTTTAGTTTCTTCTTAAATTCTCATATTGTATCTGTGGCATCAGAGCATCAATTCTCTGACCTCTAGGGCAATGGAGATGGATCAATTTTTCCCACCATACGACTTTTATAATGACCCACGAGCTAGGCATCCATGGCTGAATGCTATAGTGAATGCTCCAGCTACTGCACCAGGTTCTAGACTTGCAAATCCTCCACAGGATTTCAATTATGCACCCTACCAAGATTCTTATTCTTCAGGTTATTGTAATAGTGGGTATGGAGCTTACTATATGGGGTATCAGCAGCAATTCGAACCAATAAACCCTCTATACACCTCTAGTTTCACTCCACATCAACCTTGGAAAGTTAGGAGTTCCCCATCCGTCACTTATGCCTACCAGCAATCGGAGTTTACCATGGCCTTCTCCAAATTTTCAACTACCGAAGTTGATTTCCAATCTACTAACATGGGTTTCCTCCCTAGCAAAGAAATAGTGAGGACTGATCACTGTTTGGAGTATAATCCTCTGCATTTGTCATTTTAGCCGCAACAACCTTGTGTTAGCAGGGTCATCCATGATTCTACTCCAGTCAATTTTCTGACTAAAGAGGTGATTCCAACCGCAGGTGATAGAGAAAATTCTTATCACATATCAGAATATTCCCTTCCCCTTTTGTCGTTTCAGCAGCAACACTTTTGTTTTGATACTGTTGTTGAGAGCTCTCTTCTATCCGAATTTTTGATTGATGATAGGATTTTGAGGGGTAGCAACAGCAGCATTTCCATTCACGCAGCTGAAAGACGAACCAATCTCATCGATGTTGCGATTCCAGAAGTTTCGTCGAGGAAAGAGATGTTGGCAGAATTTGGGCAATGGAAAGAGGAACAACATTCCTCTAATGAGCACCAGATGTTTGACGAAATGCCAATAGATAAGGTGTTGATGCCTTCAGACAAATCAATACCTATATCTGAAGGTCGACAGGAAAATTAAGCATTGGTTGTTGAGGAAGAAACTTCTTATGAAGATGTTGAGATGGGAATGGGACAATTTGAGCTAATTGGCAAAGAGAAGGAGTGCATAACTGGGGAGCTGGAATCAACCCCAGTAATGTATAGCAAAGTCGAGAAGAAAGTGTTTGATGAAAGTTCTCTGAGAGTTGGTAAAAGCATTATCTCCTAGCCTATATTATCAAAGCCATCTTTGAACCCGAAACAATCATCACAAGCTTTCATTGTCGGGGATCCAATGCTTTTTCTTTCAACAGTGTTGGAAAGGAGTATGTTGCCAAATTTGTCCAGTCTATAGCTCCAACTAGCTCTACAAAGGAGGAGGATAAGGCTAAAAATATGAGCCCGTTGGCATAGAAAATGAGTATGAGACCGTGAAGCCAGAACAATTACTTTGGAAAGTAAGCGCAACGGAAGAGGTTTATAGTGTTGCTGATTCAACTAACTGTATTCCTGAGCGCACTACACTTCCTTTGTGTGACCATCAAGTGATGAATAGGGAAGTAGTATTTTTATCTTGGACACATAGGATTGATGCTGATAGAGATATGCCTCCCATGTTGGCACCAAGTGATCGATTTCCTCCTACAAACATCCCAAATGCTCCTTTGAGTCCTAAGGCTGGAGAAATTCCTAATTCAAGAAGTACATTAAACAAGTTTGAACCTTGTCCCTCTACCAATGATTGTTTTGGGGATTCCAAAGTTATTGAATATTCAATTGATGGGCAAATGAATGTCATTCATCCAAAGTTGTCTAACATTACCCTGTTGGATGATGACCCAAGGAAGAAGGAAGATGAGGTGGTAGGTGAAAATATTTCTTCAGGTATCATTCATCCCATTAAGCTCAAACACTCAACTGATCTGGTGACTTCTTCATAGATATTGATGGCTAACCCACTCCCTGAGGTAAACCATGTTAATGAGTTGAAAAGTGGTGAAGAACTGAATATCAATAATGTTGTAATTAACAAGGAATCACACGATATGGAGGTCAAGGTTGCATGTGTTCTTCCTATTGTTAAACCTGAAATCCTTGTTGATGGATCAGATGACATAAACAAACATACTTATGCCACGGAGCATGTTCCTGCTACTTGCTACAAGGCCCTCAACGACTACCATGTCTTCTTTGAGTCTACCTGGTTAAAGTCTAACATGTTTACTTTTGGATATGAATTTTCTAAAGTTGCACCAAAGATAATTGCGAAGTGCATTGTAACTGCATTGCGACATATGTTTCCAGCTATTGTTCCTGCTTTAGTTTTCTTTTCTGCTGGTCCATCACTACTTATATGGGATCCAGGAAGTACTCCAAGTGCCCCTGTTGCTAAAGGTCATTCATATCACACAAGAAAATTGATGCGCGTAGTGAGTGGCTCAAGTTCAATTGGTTCTATTTCAATTGCAACCAGAACAATGAGAAGGGTTTTCATTTTACTTTGTACTCATTTTAAACCAAGGGGATGCATTAGCTTTTCAACAAGCTCTTCGGGGTCTCCCTTTGCCTTATATTTTTCCCGGAAATATTCGTGTGCTGGATTACTAGTTACCTATGATGGCAAGCCGAAGGTCAGCAATGTATTAAACTGCATTGGGAGCGGGGATTCTATCACATATTCAATAGGGGAATTCCAAGCTCAGGGATATATTGATGGAGGAGCTCATTTGATCATAATATCTTTATGGAAGAATAATTATGGTAAAATATTTAGCTTGGTTCTTGCGCAGCCTGGAGTTTTTATTACTATTGCTGATCTCTCTGAGGGAAAAAGCAAAGAAGTATCAGCCCTTGTAAAGGAAGAAAATGCCAAATTCCATGTTGGACTGAAATTTTCACTTGTTTTATTCACCAAATATCATATCACTAGTACAAGAGAATTAACGACTGCTTTCAAGAAGCATCTCTGTGTTGCAGCAGAAAGAATACTTCAAAATGGTTCTACAAAAACCATTATTGCATCGGCAACTGCAAATTTCAATATTTATTATGAAGGCACTCTGTCCTCAGGAGTAATTTTTGGGCCTTCGTCTCCAACTTACTTGATAACAAGTGCCAAGAACGATTTTTTAGTTGGTCGACAGAATTTTTGTAGTGTTCCAGATGATTTATCCATTGTTCTTGCTCTTATCATGCTCTCAAATTTTGGGTCAGTTTGTTCCTTTGCTACAGTAGGCCTTACAAGACTGATATCTCTTATAGCACACAACACCATTAATTCTAAAACTTCTACTAAATATCAATCTGTTGTGCTGGCTCTCAATTTTTCTTCCTTTCTCAAGTTAGTCACTGCATCTAAATGTATCCTACCTAACTCTTAGCCTACATTATAACCAAGTAAAGTCCAGTTGATCTTAGACTGAATGAGGTTCAATTAGTCGAGTATTACACTAGGGGCAAGCCTATGGTGTGTCATTGTTGCATGTGAAAGTTCTTTGGAGAGTGAGTGAATTTTGTCTATTTGAGTTCCAAGTTGCATCATTATCATTATATACAGGGAACTACTCTCTTGTGTGATGTTAGGGCATGTGATTCACGAAGGAAAGGTGCATTTTGACTATTGTATAGAGTGGTTTGAGTAAGTGCAGATGTGCAGGGTACGAAAAACTTGATTGTTGAGGTAAGAGCTACTCACTACTAGGTATAACTCTTGTATAATGTTCATGGTGTGTGTCGTTGAAGGAAAAATATAAGGAATTAATTTTATGAGTGTGGTGAATTGCTCGAGGACAAGCAATGATTAAAGTGTAGGGTGTTGATAATAGGCTATACAGTTGCAATTTATGCCATAGATACCCATGCTTTGTTGTTATTTTTATTATGGAAGTTTCCAATTAAATGCTTGAATTGATGCTATTTGGTTTCGCAGGGAATACAAGATTAGAAGAAGAACAAAATGAAGAGTTTGGAGGCAAGAACATAAAGAAATCACCCACTTGAGAAGTACCCGAGAGCGAAAGAGCAAATAAGAGAAGTGACGCAGAGAAAGAAGCAAGCTCCAGGGATTCCCGCGGTCTGCGCCGTAGTCCTCTACAGAAGGTCCCGCGGTCGGTCCGCGACCGCGGGAGGATGTGCAAAAATCCAGGACTTCAGGGGTCAAAGTGTAACTCGGGAAAGTTTTGTAAAATTCTTATATTATGTAGGAAACTCGCCCAAAGCTAGGTTAGGCTTAATTTTGGAGATTATTTGGCAAGAGAAAAAAGTGTGAGAGATCACCCAAAACATTATTACTTTTATTCTTCTTAATTTCTTGCAATTTATGATTATGAATCTTTTAGCCATTGATTTACCCATTGTCATGAGTAGCTAAATACCTTAATCTAAGGTTTTGATGGAACCCGTTGGTAATTACTTGGTTATTTTATCAATATAATTAGATTTGGTTGTTAATCCCTAATTGTTCATCTATGTTTTAATTGTGGAATAGTTGAAAGGGCCCTCAATTATCTGTTCCTATTAATTATGTATCTTCTTGAGAGAGAGTGCATATTTAGGTGAGTGTATGAACAACATCACTCCCCGAGTATATACGAGAGTAATAACTGAGGGTTTAGGGGTTGGATTAGAGATAACGAAACCCCGGGTTCAATCTAAATGAGCCGTATTGTGAAATTAGCTAGCGTAACTTGAGAAAGTGCGTCTAGCAGATTATTATAATTACTTGAGAAAGAATTATGATAGATGGAGAGTTCATGATTGTTAGAGATAGCTAAATCATAATTATAAGAAATAGACAACCGAGGAAAAGACCAATAGGGGAAATCATTACCTTAGACCTTCTTTATATTGTTTACACATCAAGCTTAGTTAATTTTCAGTTATTTATTACTTTCAGTATAAGTTGTTAGGAAATCAACAATTGTGAATCAGAAACTTTGGGAAAACAGGTTGTGTGAATTGAGTAAATCCGACAGTGGTAATTGGTAGGTTAATTCTCTGTGCTTCGACTCTGGGCTACAATACTCATATTATATTTGCAACGCCCGCATAGTCTTTTGTGAGACTCAGTTGAGCGTGATCACCGGGCATGTGGGCCGGGGGATGAATTTTAAGAAATTTGCATTTAGGGTTGGGAAATTACTCTAATAGCTAGAATATGAACTCTTGAGCTTGTATTTACTAGTTCTTACCCTGTTTGATTAGTTTTGGATTGTTCGGCTCCGACTCGAGGGTTTTGAGCACGTTCTTGAGTTTGGAGGTAAGCTTTGAAGCAAGGTGAGTCTCCTTTCTAACCTCGTAAGAGGAAAATAAACCCCTAGGTGAATTAAATAATTGCTTGTGACTATCTATGGGGGCTACGTACGTATGTGGTGACGAGAGTCCGTGCGTAGCTGCCATTATGCTAATTATCCGAGTAGTTTAGGATTGGTATCATGCTATACATGCAAATGCCTATGTTTTTGTTAGCTACCGAGATCGCTTAGAACATGCTAGAAATTGTGAATAATTATAAACGAATGTACGCACTTACTTGAGAACTTATATGAATTTATTTGACTATAAATGAGCAATGTGTGCTTACTTGATAAAAAATACTATTTGTGGATCGGGCCGATTGCCTTGGTACAAATAGATGCATCTATGGTTCGTGCCATTCGACCCTCTGGCAGTGCCCAGTTTAATATTATATTGGACCGGGTCGTACGACCTTGGCATAATGTGCGCATGTTATTTATGTGGAGTTTGCCCATGATTTACTCTGTTTAAATTATTTGAAAAGCATATTATTATATGTCATGACTGAAATTGATATATCGTTCTCTCCTTTATTATGAGATTGTTATTATATTTATGTATTCATGCTTAGCAAAATCCTTAAATATTATCGATATTGACCTTAGTAAGTGTCAAGTCGACCCCTCGTCACTACTTCTTCGAAGTTAGACTGGATACTTGCTGGGTACATGATGTTTATGCACTCATACTATGCTTCTGTACTTAACTGTACAGGATCTGAGGCAGGTGCATCTAGCTATCCAGTCGGCACGCACCCCTAATACTTGATCGATGCTTCACGGTGAGCTGCCCCTTTTGAGTCGTTCAGCAGCATGTCGGAGTCTCTTATTTTCTTTTGATTATATCTGTCTATCTTATTCCAGGCAGTAGGGTAGTTATATTTTTTTGTACATTCTACTAGTTTCTCTAGTACTTGTGACACCGGTTCCTGGCACACAGATGGTAGACTATCATTTTGGGTTGTATATCTATTATTATGGATTGGCTAATTTATATTTTGTTTTAAAATTTAAGTCAAGAACATGTTGGAATTGTTTAGTAAAAAATAAATGAGAACTCGCTAGTTGACTAGGGTTCACTTGCCTAACAATAGTGTTGGGCGCCATCACGACTTAAAATAGAAATTGGGTTATGACAACATGGTATCAGAGCACTAGGTTCATCGAATAGCTTATGTAATAGCACATATGGTATACAGAAGTTTTGACAACATCGAATAGCTTATGTAATAGCACATATGGTATATATAAGTTTTGACAATAACATTACACATGCAAAAAATATGATATTTGGAACGACCTGACTGGTCATTTTTCTTTCTAGAACCCTGTTCCCCTAAATAAGACTTCTCGTACTTGCTTTACTGATATATGACCTGCGGGGATGGTTGGTTCGGGATTTGAAACAGTTTGTGTTGAAATCGGAACACTTGGTTCCTTAAGGTTGGCTTCAAAGAACAAGTTTGACTTCGGTCAACATTTTGAGTATACGGCCTCGGAATCAGGATTTGAGGGTTCCAACAAGTTTGTATGATGATTTTGGACTTGGGAGTATATCCGAATTGGGTGTTGGATGACCCAGGAGCGTTGTGGCGCCTAATAATGAAAGTTGTTTCCTTAAGGATTTTGAAGTTCTTATTTGGTTTGGAGCGGGTTTTGGGTTATCGAGGTCCGAACAGAATTTCGAGATCGAGAATAGTTCCAATTATCATTTAAGACTTGCACGAAAAATTTGGTGTCAATCCGAGTAGTATAAGTGTGTTTCATCACACTAGAAGTAGATAGAAGAATTTGAAGTTCATAAGTTTGATTCAATTGGTTTTAGGGGGTGATTATTAGATTTAGCGTTGTCTCAGACGTTCTAAGGGTTCGAGTGAGTCCGTATTATCATTTAAAACTTGTAGGTATGTTTGGGCGAGGCCCCGGACGTCAATCGAACGAGGCTTGAGCTTTGTTGGAAATGTGGGAAAGAGCTGAAGCTTCAGGCTTCTGTCATAACCTCACCTGCGGTTAGCCAGCCATAGGTGAGAGCCCGCAGATGCGACCATAGTGGCCAGCCCAGGAACTGCAAAAGCGATCTACCTTCTGCAAAAGCGGTGCCGCATAACCAATTTTCTTCCTGCATAAGTGGCCCAGCCGGCCAGTGGAATTTCTACAGAAACAAACTCTTTTTCGCAGATGCGATGGGGCAGGTGCAGCCCAGGACCGTAGATGCGTAAATCACTGAAGGCAGACCTTCATTTATTTCGGGTGCTAGCCATTTTTGGCTCATTTCCACTTAAAGGTTGGGCGATTTTGGAGCTCTTGAGAGAGGATTTTCACCAATGTGAGTTAAATACTTGGATTTTGGGTAGATTAACATGTAAAGATTAGTGAAAATCGTGGGATTAGAGTAAAACCTAAGGTTTTGATAAAAACTAGATTTAACCACGAAATTCATTATAGAATAAAGTAAAAATCATATATTCTTGATCCTTAGGTTATGGGTAACAACTTCCTTCAAACATTTCCGAAATCCGGGCATGTGGGTCTGGGATTGAATTTTATTAGGAACCCTGCCTTTGGGGTTGGATAATCACTTTAATAGCTAGAATATGAATTTGTAAACCTATAATGATGGACCTTTACACTATTTGAATAGTCTCGGATTGTGCGGCTCCTGTTTGAGAGTTTGAACGCATTCTTGAGTTGGAAGTAGGCTCGAAACGAGGTAAGTCTCTTTTCTAACATTGTAAGGGGGAAACTTCCCCATAGGTGAACTTAATTAATATATGATTAGTTGTGGGGGCTACGTACGCACGAATTGACGAGAGTCCGTACGTAGCTACTATTCCTGTTATGTCCGGGTAATTCTAGATTTACACCATGCTTTGTGTGTACCGTCATATGGTTATAATTGTTGATGTGCATTGAATGGGACTAAGTTGAAGATGTAATGATTTCAAGAATTCAAGTAAATATTTATTTTGATAAGAATTGAGGAAGACATTAAGTTATATTTATACTTTACCGCGTTGCAAGTATATTCCGTGAGCGGGGTGATTATTTCCACTATTCTCATAGGAGCGGGCCGTTCGCCTTGGTAGGACTGTAAATATATATATGGTTCGAGCCGTTCGACCCTCGTCAGTGCATATTTTACTTTTATGTTGGATCGGTCCGAACGTCCTTGGTGGTAGTTGTGTATGATAATGGAACCGGAAACCCTTATAATTCATATAATTTATTGCTTATTATTTGTTTGGATTGGATGTTGTTGCAAATAATTGGCAATATTATTTTGAGTTTATATCTCAATTTTGAGGGTAGTTTGGTGAAGATTTGACTTGATTTTGGCTGCATTTCATATTGAAACTCGAAGAAGAAGAAGAATAAATGACATACATTATACTTACGAAAATGTAGTAAAGTTATGGTAAAATTGTAGAAAATTTGTATTTTGTTGTAGTTATATATATATTTTTCTTTAAATGTTGTATGAAGTTGAACAATATTGTATAAAATTTGTATAAAACTTGTATTTAAGTTGTATCATATTGTAGTTGTATATAACTGGGTGGAAATAATGTATGAAAGTTGTAGATAAGATTTGATCACGCTCAACTATTTCTTATCAAAAGAACTAAGCGGTCGTTATAAATATAATCCGATTTACAAATCTGGAGTCGAATCCCATAGATAACTAAGTCTTAGCTATAGTTGTTCAATATCGCTAAGAAACACAAGTCCAAAAAATTTCCTAATTATAATGATTATAATATTTATTTTTATCTAATTAACTAACAAATACTAGAAAGCAGTAAAACTATAAATTAACAAGGATAAGGATTGGAAAGAAGATTACAGAGGTCTAGAGTTATGATTTTCCCTATTGTCGGAATCCTTTCCGCTACTTTTTTTATAAATTTGCCTAAGTCTTCTCTATCGATCATGAGCACTGTGACTGTCGTAACTCTCTTCCGACTAATTACCATAATTTATTAGACATACTCTTCCAAATTAGCTGGCATTAAGTACGGCTCACTCGCACCAATATTTCGTTATCCTTAATCCCACCTTTAAACCCTCCATATTGATCCCTCATATATGTTAGGAGTGATGTTCCCGAGTAATACACACTAAATAGGCACAGTCGATTGAGAGCTCTTGAACCAACCACAATAATAACATAGTTGAACAAATAGAGAAAATACTACGATAAATCTATATTAACGTAACAGGAAAATCATCCTCCAATAGGTTCCATCAAAACCCTATATAACAAATTAGCTATTCATAATAGTATCCATAACTACAATACTAGAATTCATAACAAATAATGAAAATAGGAAGAAGGAAGTGAAAAACTCGTAGAAGAATTCTTTGCCTTGCTCCTAATGTGTTCTTGCCTCCTTAGGTCGAATCCCCTCTCAAATCTATCCAATCTCGATTTGTCTCAAAAGTGGCGTCTTTAGGTCTATTTATATGTGTAGGAATAGACCTAAATGTGTAGGCCAAGTCCTAGTCAAACCAGGAGACGAAATAAGCCTTCAAAACTCAGACTGGATCTCGCCTCAGGCCTGGCGTCGCCAGCCTAACGCCAGCTTCAAGCCCTTGGCCTTTGCCTGGCCTCGCCAGCCAAAAGCGAGCTTCAAGCCTGGCCTTTGCCTAGCCTCGCCAGCCTAACTCCAGCTTCAAGCTTGGCGTCGCCGGGATCTCTCATTCACTGTTCTCGAGCACGCTTTCAACGTTTAAGTATCCCTTTTGCTCTACTTTCATCTTCAATTAACCTACACACAAAATAGATTCCATTAAGCGCAAATAAAGTATAATTTATCATTAAAGCATATAAAATGCAAGGCAAATAATGTATGAAACTATGAAATTATTGTCACACATAAAATACCCCACACTTAAACATTGATCATCCTCGAGCAATCAAACTACACTTATAAACACGACCTTTTTAAGCAATTCTCCTAACTCGTCACACCAAGAATCTTTAAAATAGACTAAGCACAAGGGTGTAATATCTTCATCTCAAGATTTGACTCGCAAGTACCATGCATTATTCACAACTCACTCACTTACTCTATTAAAATGCAATAAAGGAATATATTAGGAATATGAAGCAATAAAGCAATAAAGGTGTAACATATTAGGAATTTGATAAATTCCTAATCAAATTATTTTAGTCAAAACATGTTCTCCCACAAGGATAAAAGCAATAAAGGAATATAGGATGTCTTTTTCAAATTAAGAAGTATCAAACGCATATCATCGTGATACTAACATTTTTGTACTTCATAAAACAAATATAATGTATTACAAAAAATATTAAATAACTTTTTTGATATGATTAGTAATAACGTGTAACGCACGTTTATAGAGACTAATTTTATAAAATAAAATAAAAAAAATTGTTTCTTCGTTTCTCAAACCATATAAATTAAAAAACACCTTTGACCCGTCATATAAAAAATAGCTTTGTAGTATTATTAGTTCGAATATTGGAATTTGCTTATAAAGACAGGTAAATTTGGTCGGGTCGGGTCGGGTCGGATGTGTGACTGAGTTTCTATGATTTGCTTATAAATTATTTTAATTAGTCCAAAAATATATTTTTAAAAATCCTTGTGGACACCCAAGTCAGTAATTTTCTACTGAAAAATTAATAAATCGGATTGAGTGGTTATTAGAGTGCAATAGAAATAATTGAGTGACTTTGTTGTTACAAAAGAAACAAAAGTAATTTTTCATCTATAATTTCATATAGTTCAATGGTTACCTGAGTAATGGACTCTATAACTTTTTACAAGAATCCTTCTTAGGGGTGGGCATGTATCGGGTAAAATCGATAACTCGAATCATTAATTATTTATTGGGTTATTAGTTTAACGGTTCGGTAACGGGTTAAAAAAAATTTTATTGGGTTATCAGTTCGGGCTGGGTTTGCAATTCTGTTATTGGGTAAAAACCGATAATCCAATAAGAATTAACTAATTTACTAGTTTACCCTTAAGTATATACATACTATACTAGGGTTTCATAATTGATTTTTCCTATTCTTTCTCAATTCTCAGTAAGCGAGTTTCTCTTTCTCAGTTTCTCAATTTTTCCGTCGCACCTCTACAGCCCAACCTCACCAGTTCTCCGCCCACCACGGCTCACGCCCTCACCAGTTCTCCGCCTACGGCTCACGTCCTCACCAGTCACCAGTCATCCCGTTAAGACTCAGGTCGGCATCACTCGTCAATCGCATCACGCTCTCATCAGTCAGTCCGTCAAGACTCAGGCCGGCGTGTAAGTTTTTAGTTGCTTCATCTTCATCTTTTTCTTAGTTTGTTTGAAAGCATTCTGGCTCTGGATTTTTTTGGGGGGGTTGTGCTGTGTGTGCGTGCACTGTTATTGTTTGAGATCTTGTTCTAATCGTTTGTCTAGTCTTTAAACGTTTTTGGAGATTCTGTCTTATGAGAAATGAAATGGGCTTTGACAACAAATGTATAAATTTGGTGTTGTTGCATTATCCACTTATAATTTTAACAAGTGTTTCTCTTTTTGGAATATTAAGAATCCTAAGCAGTAAACTTCTGTTTAACTGTTCTTAAGGATAGAAGACCACGTTTTTTTAACAATACAATCATATTCCATTCCACCTTTGTAATCCTATATTTATGCATCAGAAAGTTGTCAAAGACAACGGAAATCTGATCTATTTCTTGACTTCTCGCTCAAGATAATTGAGAACTCGACAGTTTTATATATTGCAAAATTGTTTTACTTGTTTTATCTTATCGGATAAACCGATAACCGAACCTATAATGATCGACAACCGATAACTAATATCTTATCGGTTTGGTTATCGGGTTATGATATTTATAAACCAATAACCGATAGGCAAAACCGATAATATTCAAAATCAATCCGAACCTACCGATGCCCACCCCTAATCCTTCTATCATTTGATACCAAATCCAATGTGAAATAAATAATTCACGCATTAGCTATCCGGGGAAAACATCCAAATGACATAATTGTCCTTCTGGCGAAGCCTTCTCTTCATATATGCCCTTGGTCAATTCCAAGGCTGTAACTAGAATCAAAAATTGTCCAGTATAAAACCAAAAGTAATGTTTTAAATTATACAATGTATGTCCAATTTTAATACTATGAATCAAACATCCACTAAGAAATGCATATGCGCTAGATAATACAGAATTATTAATCCTTATATTGCAATTTTTGTCTGATAATCTCTGCATTAAGTTATCTGCCAACTGAACGACCCCTTGTGGAATAATTGACGCCCTATAATTGTCTAAACAACAGCTGGATAAGATTTAAATATATATATATCATCGGGGTGATAGAATTGACAAAGTGGCTTCATTAACCGAACACAATTGATCATTGGATTTAGGCTCAGCTGATCTCAATACATTTCGCCCAATGGAAAATGCAGGCTGTGATGGTTGTGGAAGCGTTTGAGGGTCGTTTTCCAGCATAAAAACTACTGAGGACATGGTAGGTCTATCTGCTGGATCTTGTTGAACGCATAGCAACCCGATATGGATGCATTTTGTTATAACAGCTGCCACACAGGACTGCGATAAGCGAGGGTCCATAAGCTCTAATCCTTTCTCTTCACACCACAATTTCCATGCCTATATTTTCAAGATGGTCTCAGGATAATTTATGCAAGTTGAGATTGATATAACAAAAAACAAAAAAATGGAAAAGGAAGACTCTTACAAAATTAAGGAGGCTCTGACCATGTTCTGAAACATAGCCATTGTTCTTCCTCCCACTTACTATCTCAAGGACCAGAACTCCAAAGCTGAAAACGTCTGATTTAGTAGAAAAGAGTCCTTCCATTGCATACTCAGGGGCCATATATCCACTGTCGAAGTAAAAACAAATTTGGTCTTCAGCATCAATCTTACAGCACAATGTCGTTTTAGACAATGTCAACGGATTTTTGAATCATCTTCAACTATCTAACTTGCAATTTCACACATATCGAATATGTTTGCATTTTGTTAGCGCGTCATCTAAAAGAATGTTTTAGAGAAAGAGCATGTGTTTGTTTATTTATTTCATTTGTATTCAACATACTCCTCATGTGCAGGCTAGTTCTTCCTCTTAGCTTTCTGCATGTTGAGATATTCTTATCGCCGGATTTAAAGGCACAAGGTGACACATCTTTTATGTCCTAACTATTTCAGACAAAGTAAAAGTCGAATTTTTGGTAGAAGAAAAACGCAATCACAAGTCTTACTAAGTTCCAACAACTCTATTTGTATTGGCTTCACATTGATTTCCGCTAAACATCTTTGCCATTCCAAAGTCTGATATCTTCGGGTTCATATCTTTGTCCAGTAAAACGTTGCTAGCTTTTAGGTCCCTATGAATGATTCTCAGTCGAGAATCCTCGTGGAGATACAGAATTCCCCTGGCTATTCCCTTAATAATGTGGAGACGTTGTCTCCAATCCAGAATCTCGTTTTCTCTTGAATCTAAAAAGAAAAGCAAAGAATGAAGTTAGTGAACAATTGCTGCTTCGCGGTACACCAATTGGCCAAATAAGTATAGGACAAACCGAAGAGGAAGAAGTCCAAGCTTTTGTTGGGCATGAACTCATAGATAAGCAATGCTTCATTTCCCTCTAAGCAGCAACCCAAGAGCCTCACGAGATTTCTGTGCTGCAATCTGGCAATTAAGACAACTTCATTCTTGAACTCTTTCAGTCCTTGACCAGATGTTCTAGAGAGCCTCTTGATTGCAATTGTTATGCCATTGGCTAGTTTTCCCTGGAATGTTATACACAACATCAGATGACCCAAAACTATAGACAAATTGACCCCCTCTAGCAATTTGATAAATGATAGGAAATGTTACCTTGTACACTGGACCAAATCCACCTTCTCCGAGCTTGTTTTCTTCAGAAAAATTTTGTGTAGCTGCTCGAATGAGGTCTAGTTTTACAACTGGAAATTCTTTCGACCTCGCCTGCTTTACTGAACGAAAATGATCATTCAAAAAGTTTTCAGCTAGTGTTTCTTCTATCATGCTATGCAATTGAATTTCTTGATTACTTGCACCCCCCTCTGTAGAGATTCAACTTTTGATTGGTTAGCTGAAAAATAAAAATAAAAACTTTCTTTTAAACCCAAAGCACCACTAACCTTTTACCTTTAGCAATTCGTCGTCTTCTTTTCACAAGGTAAAAACTAGTTCCTGCCAGTACAACAGCCAACAGTGCTATAACACCAATGATGATACTAATAAGCTTTGTCTTTGATGTATTTCCGCCTGAAAACAGAAAATAGTTGGTAAATTCAAAATGGACCAAATGTAGTATAATATGATTAGGGTTATAAAGTTTTTTTATATGAATTTGAAGCCATTAGTTTAATGTGAAGGCCAGGGAAAATAGGTGCCTCCATATAGATTCTATGGAAAATTGCTTTCTTTTCTTAGGATATTTGGCTTCACAAACAACCTCTGGAAATAAAATTACTGTACGCAACTTATCAAATAGTAGAAGAGAAGATCTTATACTTACCTTTATCCTCGTTACCCTGGTGGCTGGTCGATGGCTGTGGTGCCCCCGGACCCCGTCCACCAGAATTTAAGAACTGATATAGCTCATACCTTATATTGCAGCTTGCAGATAGAACACTGCCTCCGCGTGGTACTCTGGCGTCAGAGAATGGAGGACTGAATGCAGAACGAGTGTGATTCAGGCATGTGCGACAATCTGCAGCTGACAAACCAGGTAGACACTGCACCATGCCATACAACGTCTGAAACGGTTCAAATTCATCAGAATTTGCAGCATATTTAAGGTTGGGATTGACTGAAGTTGCTTGAAAGGTAAGATTATCAAACATTGCACCCAAAATCCGCTTAAATTGCTTTGGCCGCAAAACGTTTCTTGTGTCATAGCTACTGCTGATAACTGAGTAGTCCAGGGTGGAGACGAAAGATACATTAGAATAGCGGATCCAACACTCATCATACCATATGGTTGCAACTTTCGTGCGAGGACAGTCGCGCAAGATCCGCTCACTTGCCACGTCAATGCAGTTTTGGCAGTCTTTAGGTGCAACGTCTCCTCTACAGAGGAATACTCCGTGAACTTTATCAGGGTCTTCTCCTTCACTGCGACTTGCATAGATGGAATTGCCGCCATTATTGTATAGCGATCTGATTAATAAACGGCTAAGATTGACCTGAAATTTGCTTCCTTCTGTATAGATCCAAATGGCTGAACAACCCCATCCCAGGAAGCTGCTCTCTGCAGGTTTCACGCCCACAAGTATGTTTGACAGAACAAGCAGCAAGAAAATCAGAGTTGTTCGGGTACTGCTTAAAGCTAGCGGCGCAGACGCCATACTTGATTAATTCCAAGTCTTCCTAAATCCTATTGTACTGGCCAATTGATTGGAATTAACAATCTAAATGGAGTAGTAGTATATAGGAGGGAAGTTGACTCGCACTCAACAACAGCAAGTCAAGGTCTTCTTACAAGGGCGACTTGGCTACTTTATCTATAGTCTAATTACTCATATTTATATATTAGAAAATACTTTAATTTTCAATATTCAATTTTACGTTAAAGTAATGTGATTCATAACCGTAAAAATATTTCCCAATACCATATGATTCTTCTTGCTCAGAAATTCACTGTGAATCGGAAGCTAATTACTGATGACTCCTTTCAAAACTATTGTGTTTTGGCTAGCAAGTAACTAAATGGGGTTTAAAAAATGTCCCACTAAGAAACAAGTTAGCCATAGCTTTGTACCTTACTTCAGTGAGACGAACACCATCCCGATTAATGTACTGCGAAGGATCAGGACAAGAGCTTGCAGAAGGGGAACCACAAGTGTAGAACACGTCAAAATTGTAGTTTCCACCACCAGATCCGCGGCAACTTTTGAACACCTCCTTAAATCCATACTTGCTGTCACCTGTTAGTTTGAGTGTCCGTATGAATTACTAATGAACTTGGTTCTTTACCCTATTCCTTTAAAGTGTGAAGTAAAATAAGCAGTAAAGTGAACACAATGATATTTACATGGAAAATCACCCGGCTCAAAAGGTGCAAAAATCACGACCTACTATGTAGGATTTTCAACTTCAACTCCACTAGAATAATGAGTCAAAATGTATCATCAATTGCAAGACTGTAATTCAACACTCTTCGGTACTCCTACTACGACTATTTGATTTACAAGTTACTCTAACTTATAAAGCAAACTTTCACTCCAACTCACTAATTCTTTGTGACACTTTGATTACAACTCAATTTCCTAAAACACATTCACTAGACTGACTCAAGAAGAACACAATACTGGTACTCGACTAGAGTGTGCACACTGTAGTTGTTCAGTTGATGAGTGAAAATGATATCCTCGGAAGTCCAAATGGATAAGATTTAAACGTCGTTTCTCGTTTGATAGGAATCTTACTGTTCCAAGGACTCCACAAGTTTTGGGACTATTGTATCTTACTGATTTATTCGTATCTTCTTAGGCAACAACCTTTATCATGTGTAGTAGCCTTCTTCCATCAAACTCGGACCTGGATGACTTGAGTTACTGTCTTACACAATGATACAATCATCAACCTGTAGGAGCTAGTTCTTAGAACAGTTAAGCAACTACGTTGAGAACCTGTTTCTTCAAACATTGCATATGAACAAACTTTGTTAATCATTAAAATCTCAATCCTCAACCAATTTACCCTTTTTGATGATGAAAAACTTTGTACATACTAGAACCAGGTAATCACAAGTCGAGTTCAATCAACAGGCACATTACACCACAGACAGACATATTCACAACACCCCCAATCAACATGCATATACACCACACACAGATATATTCACAAGACCACTAAAGTTATCTTCCCCCTTTTGGAATCATCGGGAAAACAAATTAGACATAATAAGCATAGTTAAAGTAAGATTCAAAGCCATAAAGGCTACAACACAAGCTCAAGAATTACCAAAGCAAACAGTCTAGGTTGATGTTCCAATACTGTACTAAGCATTAAAACAATATAAGAGACGTAATTTAGTAGTGGAAAAATAAGCCCAGGGCATGTCTTAAACCATTAGAACAATATAAAATAAACATGCTACAACATACTCAGACTAGAACAGACAAAGACAAAGAAAAAATTAAAGCATCACTAGGATAGCAAAAGAAAATAAGAACACTAGGAAGGAACAGGTTTATGGGTAAGGATGGCAATCTGTTAGGAATAAGCTTCTCTATCTGTCACGACCCCAATCCCGACCGTGATGGCACCCAACACAATTGCTAGGCAAGCCCGACCATTTACACTCTCAACCCGAGCATGAATCTCAAAACTCGCTATTTGGATACCATTAACAACATTAAAGCTAAAAAGTTTTAACTGATAGATAGAAACCAAACTGAATATCAAGATAACACCGAGTACACTCCCAAAGACCTGGGGGGTCATGAGTCTAGAGCCTCTAACAATACAGTGTAATAAGACTCCACTAATACAATGTCTCAAAACTGCGGAAAGATGATAAAGGGGATAGGGAAGGAGTCGGGTCCTTTGGATGTCAGGCAGCTACCTCGACAACTCCGAACAACTCTGAAATAAGCACAAGCTCAGCTAACTCCTGAAGTACCTAGATCTGCACAAATGGTGCAGGGAAAAAAGTGAGTACTTCGAACTCAGTGGTAATAAGTGTAAATAATAACTGAGCGGTAAGAAATCACGTAAGAACACTCCATCATGCTATATAGTACAGTACAGCCTTTTGAACAAAATAGTAAAACCCGTAAAAAATCCTTTAGAAACATCTATCTCAGTTTAAAAATCTCTTTTGAAAATATTCTTTTTCCAACATTAAGCATATGAATGCGATATCAGGTAGTGCAAGTCCGCACACAAGTCAGCCCTTCGGGCACAACACTCTATTTACAAATAACACCAGGGTATCTGGTACATAGTGCAAGAAATAGAATGGATGTCAACGGTATGAGAGTGCTAAATGTCATGCCACGTAGTACAAACAGGAATCAATGCATGAATGCAATGCAATGCTGATGACCGCTACGACGTGTAGCCCGATCCATTGGGTACCCAGCGCTCACTGTGGGGGAGTTCAGACTCCGGAGGGGCTCCTACAATCCAAGCACACTATCATCGTAGCATTCGCTGCGGCGTACAGCACGATCCACAATAAGTCCAATTATATGCATGCAAGCCACACAGGCACAGTCAATTTATCATTTTCAGTTCCAATTATTAGGAATCATAGCTTAAGTGTTTAAGACTTTAGAAATTTACTAATCATTTTGAGATAATGTTTAACTCAGGACTGATATCATGAAAACATGCTAAGCATCATGAAAACAATGATAATAATCCCTAAGGGATCCAAATAATTGGCACGAAGCCCAAAACATGGAAATCAAGTAGGTTTCAGCCAATCACACAGTAAAATCAACAACCGGGACGGATCAAGCCACAATCCCCAACGGTGCTCTACCCCACGCTCATACCTGGCGTGCAAGTCACCACAATACTGCACTATGATGTGCAAATCCGGGGTTTCAAACCCTCAGGATATCATTTACAAGTATTACTCACCCCGAACTGGTGAAATCTCTAGCTCGCGACGCCTTTGCCCCTTAATTCGGCCTCCACGCATGTCGAATCTAACCAAAATCAGAGCGACTACATTACAATATGCTAAGGGAACAATACCAAATTTAAAGAACTCAAAAAATACTCAAAAAAACAAAATTGGCAAAATCCGAGCCCCGGGCCCACGTCTCGAAAAATTTCAAAATTCACATTTCCGGAATCCTCGTCTCGCCATGGGTCCGTACATACCAAGAACTCCCAAATCGGACCACAAATGGCCCCTCAAACCCCAAATTTAGAATTTTTATTTCAAGCCCTAATTTCTTATAAGTTAGCCATAATCTCATGAATTTCAAGGATGATTCTTCAATAAAATCATGTATTTAACTCATAAAACTTACCTCCAATCGATTCTCAGTCGAAACCCTCTTAATCCGTCGCCAAAAGCTCCCAAGATGACCAAAAATGGTGAAAGAAATGAGGTTGGTCGCGGATGAAATAACCCTTAAAACTATTCTGTCCGCCCAGCTCTTCCTCTATGTGATCGCTACACTACTAATGCGATCGCATAGCACAAATTCAAACCTCCCAAAAATCCTCTTACGCGATCGCATGACAAGCTCTGCGATCGCATAGCACAGTCACCCCCTTCTATGCGATCGCACAACCATCTCCGTGTTCGCATAGAACAAACGTTGCCAGGGACCCCAGGTCCAAATTGCACTACGCGATCGCAACCCCCGGAATGCGAACACATTGTCCAAAATTCCACACCTATACGATCGCACAGACCTTTACGCGATCGCATAGAGCAAATCTGTGACCCGTCCAAAACCTTCTATGCGATAGCATGAAGCCCTCTGCGATTGCATAGAACAAAAGTTCTCTGCAATTTTTCTGCTGCATTTTCCAACTCAAAAATTCCCGTTAGCCATCCGAAATCACCCGGAGGCCCTCGGGGCCTCAACCAAAAGCACAAATATGTCCTAATACCTCATTCAAACTTGCTCGAACCATAAAAACACTATCGTTAACATCAAAATACTCAATTTTCATCAAATCAAAGCCTAAGTTTCTTAAAAACTTCCGAAATGTATTTTCGAACAAAAACCCGACCAAACGATGTTTGAATGACCTGAAAATTTGCAGACATATCCTAAATCACCTAACGAAGCTACTGAAGCTCTCGGAATTCCATTCCGACCCTCGAATCAAAATCTCACCTATCAACCGGAATTCGTTAAAATTCTAACTTCGCCAATTCAAGCCTAATTCTACACCGGACCTCCAAATTCAATTCCGATCGCACTCCTAAGTCACAAATCACCTCCCGGAGCTAACCAAATCACCGGAATTCACATCCGAGCCTTCTAACTATATAGTCAACTTCCAGTTGACTTTTCCAAAACAAGCTTCCTTCAAAGAGACTATGTGCCTCATTTCCAACTAAAACCAATTCAATTCAATCTGATTAACTCAAATACTGATATTGAAACATAGTGAATCATAATATGAGGGAAACGGGGCGGTAACTCAAGTGACAACGGGTTGGGTCGTCACATCCTCCCCAACTTAAACAAACGCTCGTCCTTGAGTGTGCCCAGAGTTGTACTAGAAGCCAACCAATAGCTGAATGACCTTACCAGGCATATACCCGGGGTGATCCCTCGTCACCCTATATTACATAGGTCTGATAATACAACATAGCTGAAATTTCACAGTCCATCTAGGCCATAAACCGTAGAACCACATTGCACTTTCCGAATTCATACTCAAAATCAGAACCTCTTATTAGCTAAAGTCTTATTCCATCACTTTCATATACTGCCAACGATAAATAAAACACGCGATAAACTGTAACCATTCCTCAGGTCAACCACTCATGAAACCACTTCCTTTTTGACTAATACCACAGCAGATTTCCAAAATCATACTAAAATTAGAACCTCACGCCAATATTCAGAATAAACTCGAAACTCGATATTATTCTTCCAACAAGTTGTAATCAAATATGTTCGTGCTCATTAATGACTCCCACGATCATCTCGGATCCAACACACCACTCTGGTGATATGACACCTCATCACAGGCCTAAGCCACAACTTGCATAATCCACGCACCAATGATGGGCGGTCTGAACATACTCAAATCATGACAAATGACTCAAACAAAAGAGATGTAACTCAAACTCCTCTGTACCATCACAACACAAGGCTGGGACCCCGTCCCACATCATAGAAACAGAATACCTAAACCCACGCCGAAGGGTCTAATCTCCACGTAGCCTTGCTACAATGCGCGATCTTATCCAAACACTGTTACACATGAAGCACCCCAAGTTGCTATGCTCAAAATAGACAGCCACGCGCAGATTTTTATCTGGAACCAAGCAATCCATCACACCTACGGTGAAGTAAGTAATATACACCCTTCAATCCTAAAAGGACACAACCGATGCGCCATTCGCCGAGTCACACCCAATACGGACTTTCTTTGGAAACCAGGAAGCAAGGCATACAAAATAACATATGGAAAACTATTCTCAACATCACACTGTTGCGGAGTGCAACCCGATCCAGATAACATACCCATGGCGGCGTGCCACCCGATCCATACATATATCTCATCGAAGGAGATGCACATCGAGCCAAATTTGCTCATTATAATAAAATACTGAGTGCATAACAAGATCTACATACAACGTTGTAAGGTACAAACCTCAAACACAACTGAGGTCCTCCCCTCTCAACTTCCACTATGAATCTCGATAGCACCGCACTATATGTGCCCACACTCCGAAAATCATAACGCCTCACAGCACCGAAAAAACAACTCATAGATCTCCCCAGATCACTAACAAGCTCAATAACTAGAGATTAAACCTATCCCTCAATAATACATCTCAGGACAACCAAGCCATCTCAATCTGAATACGTAGCCAATCAGCTTACAAACAAACTCATTACCAAGTAGCCTAAAGTTGCTTCTTCCACTACTATAACTCATACCGGAGCCGTACAATACGGTGCCCGATACCAAATCAATACCGAAATCCACAATCTCGCCCGGCGATATGCCCGACCACAAGAAACGCATTTGAAAAAGAGCCCCTCAATACCAGAACTGAATCAATGGTAGAACCCTTTATACTGACATCCGTCACAAAGGCCTAATTAAGGAAAGCAATCCTTCCCAGCCATCTGGTGATCTTTGGAATACCAACCACGCTGCTATATCATAATCTGATGCACCTCGCCACGCAACCGATGGCATTTTCGACATAGCCTATAGCACAATAGACTAGAACAACCCACATTGCGACAACCACTCTACAGCCCAGCATCATATACAAAATCTAACATACCAACAAGAAAGGACCCATTCGGGCCTCCAATCCCAATAGCCGCTAACGGTACCAATACACACTATCCACAACCACTACATAGCCTGAACATGAGAACTCACAGTCATTCTTCAAAGATATTCTAAAATTCTCCTATGCCATCAAACACACTCAGGTATCAACAATCGATCTATTAAGAAAAATGATGCAACACTACCGAAGTGCCATCAACTTAATCATATTGCCCTTTTTTCTGAAACATATACCCTTGTCAAATCACTATGATTAGCAACACTGTTTCCTTATCATATGAGGATCATTCACCCAAATCCTCTGAAGATCAATTCTTAAATCACCTGCAGCTGCCCATGCCGCTTAAGAATTTTAAGGCTTTCCATTCCGAATTGAACCGAACCTTACACATACAAATCCCAATCCTCCACAACATAACGCGTATACCATACCACATTAGGATAACATGAGAACTTTTATCTCCCCTCCATGCCACAGACATCGACGCNCTTCAAACCACGGTAAAACCCAACAAAAACATCTCTGCAAACTCCATTTGTACAAGCTAAACTGTCAGGACTGAATCCTTCTATCTAAACTGAGCTGAGCAAGCCGTCAAAACTCAAGAGCATTGCTTCAAATTTCCTGTAAAAGCCCATTACTTCGAACACATACAAGGAATTAATCATATCTTTACCATACCGATTCGGTCTATTATCAAGCTATTCCTTCTATCAAATTTTTCTTTTTTTTTTTCATCATCCACTTGATATTTCTCCCTTGCTGTAGCATCACAATGCCTCTATCCAGGCTTACCACAGGAGATTCGATATAAGACCACACTGTCTAAGACCCATAGGCCACCGAATACTCTTTCAATACTTCCCAGAAATACCACATTCCAGAATACTTTATTTGAAGAACTTCCTGCGAATCGGAATTCGTTACCATCACTTCCCAGATACTGATACATAGAATCCCATAATTAGCATAAGGTACCACAAGTCTTGATCTCTTTCTAATGGAAACACAATCTCTAGCCACATACCCAACCTTAAGACACTTGATTATTACATGCCAAATCTTGGACACAATAAAACCATTCTTGAGAGTCATTCACTCTTACACAACTGTAAATTATCTGACTTAAAGAATAGAACCACTCGTGCCTTATTATCACTCTAACACCGTAGGATATGATCTCATCCCAATACGAATGAACATCTTCCTTCTCTATACACTGAGCATTCTTTATCAATAACAGCTCAAGACATCCTATTATTTCCTCACATCTACGAAGCACCATATAACCTTTATAAATTGTTTGCTTTACTAGTGCCATCCTCGGCTCATTTTCTGCAACCAGGACTGATCCGCCAGCATACCTCGAAAGGGAAACAATCATAGCACATAACTGTGCGATCAGCTAATCAATAAAAACATCCCTAACTTGGCTCGAAGCCATAACCCATAATACTTTTACTCTAAAGATGTCACAGTATTATAGTGAGATTAAACTCAAATCATCTACTAGTTTATGAAAACACAGATCCTCGGATACTGAAATCCTCTACAAACCTCACATTCATCCCCACATCAGCTGAGTCCACTTTCTTAACCGACCCGAATTTATCAAATTTCAACACATACCTTTCAATTACACATGAGATCTTCTAACAATATACATAAGAATCATACCCCTTAAGAACACTCCGCAGGAGATATCCCACCTGCTTCGCCTCAATTTAGTATTTCAGCACACCTTCCACCATCATACACATAACACAACCATTTGGCTTTCCTGAGTCTGAACTCATACTGCCACACGTAATGTACTTCACTTCCCAACTAGGAGACACAAAAATATTCTTCACGCGCCCATAATTCGGGGCTACACAACATATCACAATAGGAAACGAACCACTTAACAGTTCACCTACTATCCAGCAGACTTCTTCGTCACTACCAAGTCATATAGAAACTTTGCACAGTACCAACATACTCATTACGTAGCTATCCAGCTGCCATTCCCACAATTAGGGACAATACTGAACATATAAGTTCATAACACCAGCTCACAAAATCAGCACCTTGGTGCTCAAGCCCTAAGCAAAGATTCGCCCTAAAGTCCTCCAGACTGGCCCAACATCAAATTTACGGGCTTACATCTCGCCCCTCGATCGGGGAATCACAAGCCATCAGGGCACTTATAATACCGAGCGCTCATGTGTGCATACAGACGTGTGGAAGGAATTTCAAAGTTATATCTCAAGCCGAATCAAGTACGCACGATAAGAATTCCAACAGAGTGAAGTTTTCCTGAAGGTTCTGCAGCCTCTCGAGGATAAATACAGACGTCTCTGTACCGATCCGCGAGACTCTACTAACCGGCTCATGACTCATGAGGCCTAGTAACCTAGGCTCTCACACCAACTTGTAACGACTCCAATCCCGGTCGTGATGGCGCCCAACATAACTACTAGGCAAGCCCGACCATTTACACTCTCAACCCGAGCATGGAGCTCAAAACCCGTTATTTGGATACCATTAACAGCATTAAAGCTAAAAAGTTTTAACTGATAGATAGAAACCAAACTGAATATCAAGATAACACCGAGTACACTCCCAAAGACCTGGGGGGTCATGAGTCTAGAGCCTCTAAAAATACAGTGTAATAAGACTTCACTAATACAATGTCTCAAAATTGCGGAAAGATGATAAAGGGGATAGGGAAGGAGTCGGGTCCTGTGGACGTCAGGCAGCTACCTCGACAACTCCGAACAACTCTGAAATCAGCACAAGCTCAGCTAACTCCTGAAGTACCTGGATCTGCACACATGGTGCAGGGAGTAAAGTAAGTACTTCCAACTCAGTGGTAATAAGTGTAAATAATAACTGAGCGGTAAGAAATCACGTAAGAACACTCCCTCATACTATATAGTACAGTACAACCTTTTGAACAAAATAGTAAAAATCATAAAAAATCCTTTAGAAACATCTATCTCAGTTTAAAAATCTCTTTTGAAAATATTCTTTTTCCAACATTAAGCATATGAATGTGATATCAGGTAGTGCAAGTCCGCACACAAGTCAGCCCCTAGGGCACAGCACTCTATTTACAAATAACACCAGGGTATCTGGTACATCGTGCAAGAAATAGAATGGATGTCAATGATATGAGAGTGCTAAATGTCATGCCACGTAGTATAAACAGGAATCAATGCGTGAATGCAATGCAATGCAGATGACCACTACGCGTAGCCCGATCCATTGGGTACCCAGCGCTCACTGTGGGGGAGTTCAGACTCCGGAGGGGCTCCTATAGACCAATCGCACTATTATCGTAGCATTCGTTGCGGCGTACAGCCCGATCCACAATCAGTCCAATTATATGCATGCAAGCCACACATGCACAGTCAATTTATCATTTTCAGTTCCAATTATTAGTAATCATAGCTTAAGTATTTAAGACTTTAGAAATTTACTAATCACTTCGAGACAGTGTTTAACTGAGGACTGATATCATGAAAACATGATATGCATAATGGAAACAATGATAATAATCCCTAAGGGATCCAAATAATCGGCACGAAGCTCAAAACATGGAAATCAAGTAGGTTTCAGCCAATCACGCAGTAAAATCAACAACCGGGACGGATCAAGTCACAATCCCCAACGATGCTCTACCCCACGCTCATACCTGGCGTGCAAGTCACCATAATACAGCACTATGATGTGCAAATTCGGGGTTTCAAACCCTCAGGATATCATTTACAAGTATTACTCACCTCGAACTGGTGAAATCTCTAGCTCGCGACGCCTTTGCCCCTCAATTCGGCCTCCACGCGCGTCGAATCTAACCAAAATCAGAGCAAAAGCATTACAATATGCTAAGGGAACAATACCAAATCGAAAGAACTCGAAAAATACTCAAAAACACAAAATTGGCAAAACCCGAGCCACTAACCCATGTCTTGAAAAATTTCTAATTTCACACTTCCGGAATCCTCGTCTCGCCACGGGTCCGTACATACCAAGAACTCCCAAATCGGACCACAAATGGCCCCTCAAACCCCAAATTTAGAATTTTTACTTCAAACCCTAATTTCTTATACGTTAGCCATAATCTCATGAATTTCAAGGATGATTCTTCAATAAAATCATGTATTTAACTCATAAAACTTACCTCTAATTGATTCTCAGTTGAAACCCTCTTAATCCCTCACCAAAAGCTCCCAAGATGACCAAAAATGGTGAAAGAAATGAGCTTGGTCGCGGATGAAATAATCCTTAAAACTATTCTGTCCGCCCAGCTCTTCCTCTATGCGATCGCTACACTACTAATGCGATCGCATAGCACAAATTCAAACCTCCCAAAATCCTCTTACGCGATCGCATGACAAGTTCTGCGATTGCATAGCACAGTCACCCCCTTCTATGCGACCGCACAACCATCTCCGCGTTCGCATAGAACAAACGTTGCTAGGGACCCCAGGTCCAAATTACACTACGCGATCGCAACCCCCGGAATGCGAACGCACTGTCCAAATTTCCACACCTATGGGATCGCAAAACCCTTTATGCGATCGCATAGAGAAAATCTGTGACCCCTCCAAAACCTTCTATGCGATCGCATGAAGCCCTCTGCGATCGCATAGAACAAAAGTTCTCTGCAATTTTTCTGCTGCATTTTCCAACTCAAAAATTCCCGTTAGCCATCCGAAATCACCCCGAGGCCTTCGAGACCTCAACCAAAACCACAGATATGTCCTAATACCTCATTCAAACTTGTTCGAACCATAAAAACACTATCGTTAACATCAAAATCCTCAATTTTCATCAAATTAAAGCCTAAGTTTCTTAAAAACTTCTGAAATGAACTTTCAATCGAAAACCCGACCAAACGATATTCGAATGACCTGAAAATTTGCAGACATATCCGAAATCACCTAACGAAGCTACTGAAGCTCTCGGAATTCCATTTTGACCCTCGGATCAAAATCTCACCTATCAACCGAAATTCGTCAAAATTCCAACTTCGCCAATTCAAGCCTAATTCTACACCGGACCTCCAAATTCAATTCCGATCACACTCCTAAGTCACAAATCACCTCCCAGAGCTAATCAAATCACCGGAATTCACATCCTATCCTTCTAACTATATAGTCAACTTCCAGTTGACTTTTCCAAAACAAGTTTCCTTCAAAGAGACTATGTGCCTCATTTCCAACTAAAACCAATTCAATTCAATCCGATCAACTCAAATACTGATATTGAAATATAGTGAAGCATAATATAAGGGAAATTGGGCGGTAACTCACGTGACAACGGGTCGGGTCATCACACTATCCCTTCTGAGCTCTTCCCTAAGCTACCTGGTTTCTTTTCTCAACTGATCATTATTTTTACGAAGCTTGGCATTCTCCTCAACAGCCAACTCCAACGTCTTACTAAGCTCTGCTACCCTATTGCTTCCAGGTAGAATAGCAGATCTTGTTGGTCCTCTAGCCTTAATGTCCTCATAGCCACGCTGCTTGAGGTAACAACATCCAAAACATCATTGTGATTTCCATACGTAAGCTCAGGCAAGGCAATGTTGAGCTTTTCAAATAGCCACTTCAAAAAATTGGGTAAATTCCGGAGGTTTATTTGTGGAGGGTATAAGTAACCTCCACAATTTGCATAATTGTGCGGTAATATATTAGACCCCACAAAATTATACAATTTACGGGGGTCTAAAACATCCGCAACCCTAAAACAATAGCGGGTAATTTATTTCACACTCCCTCCAATTGTTTCCCAATCTTTTTCGCCCTAAAAACTTCCACCTCAACAACAACAAAATACTCTCATCGCTTCTTCTTCATTAATCAAGTTGTTTGCTTCTTCTTCTTATTCTTCTTCTTCTTCATTAATCAGCAAAATACTCTCACAGCTTTTATTCACTGAAAGAACAGCTGAAGAATACATTGTGCTTGCGATTTTCTTCAGTGTATTTTACTTTTGAATAGTGTATTTTACTTAGAATACATTGTGCCTGCGATTTTCTTCAGAATCAACCCCTCCTCATCACTTTGCCTGCGATTTTCTTCTGCTGCGCCGCAAGGGACCTATCGAAGCTTAATTTCTCTCTTTCAAAGGTTAGATCTATCCATTGTCTATATATTTTCTTTTCCATTACTGTTATTTGTAATCGCTTTTTTGTGTTAATCTGTTTTCACCCTGAGAAAAAGAAGATTTTCTGATTAGTTTTACACATTGATTGCATAAGAACAAATAGAAGAAGAAATTGAAAGAAAAAAATTGGCTATTCTTGAAAAAAAAAATTCTGGTTAGTTATTGTAATTCTCTTTTGATGGCCTTTTTTGTAAGTGTTGTACTTATGCAAAGATTATATCTTTGTTTGTTGTAGTAGGAGTAATATTTTCTTGGCTTTAATGCTGGAAAAAAATTCCATTTCTCCTTGCCTACAAAAGTGCCTCTTACATAAATATACATCCGGGCATATTTTAAAAAAGCTATTTTCTCCCCCAAAAAATAAAATAAAAAATTTCGGTTAGTTCTTGCAACTATTTTACTGCCTCCTTTTTTGTGTATTCTTCTTATGCAAAGTTTTTTTTTTTTACTATTTCTTTGTTTATTGTAATAACAACTTCTTGGGTTTATATGCAGTTATTTGCAATAATCTCAGTACTAATTTTTATGCACATGATTTTCAAGTTTGGTAGTGTTTAGGATTATAGATGGTTTTTGTTGTATGTATTTATCGCTTCATAGTTAATATTCTGTATTCTAATAATCGAGAACTGATATTTTCTCTTTATATTTTGAAAGGTTCATCAGCTGCACTTGAAAGTTAATACTCTTCTATGGATAAATCTTGGATTAAAAAGCCAAGGAACACCACGGAATATTTATTTGGTTTAAATAAGTTTTTAGATTTTGCATTTGCTAATGTCGTTGTTGGAGATAGAATAAAGTGTCCTTGTCCTAAATGCGAATTTGCAAAGTGGCAGACTAGAGATGTAGCGCTTGATCATTTGATGCAAACCATTCCCTGGAAATTATGTCACTTGGAGTATTCATAGTGAAAGAAATACACTACCTACTTCTATAAATAATGCGGTTATACAAGATACATTACCTCCTGAAAATCCAGTAGAATTATTGATCAATGAAGCATTTGGGGGCCTAAGGCACGATGGTGCTAATATGGGTCCGTCACAAGTAGGGAGTGGTGAAGAAAGGTTAAATGATGATCTTGCTTTAAATGATAAAGACTTTTTCGAGTTGCTTAGAGATGGAAGTCAAAATTTGTATGAAGGGTCCAAGTACTCAAAACTAGAATTTTTATTAAAATTGTATCACGTAAAATATTTGTCTGGGTTAAGTGACAAGGGAATGACCATGATACTAGATTTATTGAGGGACGCATTTACATTTGCACGGATCCCTCATTCTTTTTATGAGGCCAAGAAAACTATCAACAAGCTTTGTCTTGATTATATCAAGATAGATACATGTCCAAATGATTGTATATTATTTTGGGAGAATGATGCTAATGAGAAAACATGTAAATATTGTCACACTTCTAGGTGGAAGCCTAACAAGCAGTAAATGAAGATCTTGTGTCTGCTACAGGCAAGAAGAAAACTAAGAAGCCTGCAAAAATTTTGCGTTACTTTCCATTAAAACCAAGGTTGCAGAGATTGTTCATGTGCTCTTAAATAACAAAATATATGAGATGGAATGCTGAGGATAGTAACAAAGATAGAATCATGAGGCATCCTAGAGATGGTGAGGCATGGAAGAGGTTTGATACAACTTTTCCTGAATTTACCTTTGATCCTTGGAATGTTCGGCTTGGCCTAGCTAGTGATGGCTTCAATCCTTTTGGCACGATGAATACTAATTATAGTATTTGGCCAGTCATTTTAGTTCCATACAACCTTCCTCCTTGGTTGTGTATGAAACAACCCAATTATATTCTCTCAATGATTATTCCTGGTCCACGTACGGCGGGAAATAACATAGATGTTTTCCTACAAGCCCTTATTAAGGAGTTGAATGAGTTGTGGAGTGAAGGTGTCGAAACTTTTGATTCATCAAAGAAAGAGATGTTTAGGGTGTGAGCCGTTCTTATGTGGACAATTAGTGACTTTCCTGGACTCGATATCTTATCTGGTTGGAACTCACATACTCGTCTACCATGTCCCACTTGTAATTTTGATGCAGAACCTTGTCGGCTTTGCCATAGTAGAAAGTGGTGCTTTATTGGTCATCGTAGATTTTTAGCAAGAAATCATAAATTTAGACTGATGAGACATCGCTTTGATGGAAATGTGGAAGAAAGAAACCCACCGAGAAAGTTATCCGGATATGATATTTTGCAACAAGTGAAAGATATTGATGTTACATTTGGAAAACCGGCTGAGTTGAGTGAGAGAAGAAAAAGATCTAGACAACGAAATATTGGGCAAGGTGCAACACAACAATGGAGGAAAAAAACATATTCTTTAATCTTCCATATTGGGAGTTCAACTCGTTGCGCCACAACTTAGACGTCATGCACATCGAAAAGAATATATTTGACAATATTATATATTCTTTGCTCAATGATAAAGACAAGTCAAAAGATAATATTAAGTCACAAAAAGATCTGCAAGATATGGGTATAAGGCGTGATCTTTGGCCTGATGAGAATGATGAGTGTCGGCTTGCTGTGTTTACCATTCCAAAGGAAAAGAAAGTGGCTTTCCTCACAACTTTAAAGAATATTTCAGTGTCGGATGGTTACTCGAGTAATATTTCTGGTTACATTGATCCGGACCAAAGGAGAATCTTTGGATTAAAGATTCATAATTGTCACATTATTGTGGATCAATTGCTACCAATAGCAATTCATAATGTGCTGCCAAAGGAGGTTTTCGAAGTCTTAGTAGAGCTTTCCTCTTTTTTCAGAGAACTTTGTCTTAAAAGTTTGAGTTTGGCGGATCTAGAAAAGTTACAAGATTGCATTGTGCTCATACTTTGCCACATGGAGATATTATTCCCACCATCGTTCTTTACTGTAATGGTCCATTTAACTGTCCATCTAGTAGATGAAGCAATACAAGGTGGTCCGGTATATTACAGGTGGATGTATTTTGTTGAAAGGTAAAATATTTCTTATCCGAAATTTTGATGTATGTGATATTAATTCAAGTTAAGTGCTTATTCTAAACATGTTTCATTTTATGTTATAGATTGTTAGGTCATTTTAAGTCCCTCGTAGGGAATAAGGCTCAACAAGAAGGTTCCATAGTTGAAGGTTACATTGTTAAAGAAGCACTAACTTTTTGTTCTCGTTACTTTGAGGGGATTGAGTCAAGGCTTAATAGGTCTAGACGTGTGAATGATGAACCAAATCTTAATGAGGCTTCTGAAATATCCTCTATCTTCCCTCTACAAGGTAAACCAGCTCCTCAACGTTCCCCTTGACTCCATTTGTGAAGACGCAAGCTCATCGATATATGTTATTTAATTGTGTGGCAGTGAAGCCATTTATTGAGTAAGTAAATAAAATTGATATGAATATTGGAAAAAGTTTAGAATTAAAATAATAAAAATTGATATAGTTAGCTCATTTGAAGTGAGTTTAGGGATTACATAAGAAAGAGCACAAAAGGACGGCGACCTTCAACATCAGATTTGGATATGAGGGTTAATAGAGAGTTTTCTGATTGGTTCCCAAAATGGGTGAGTGAATGGTATAATAATTTTTGCTTCACATAGCTTTTCTCATTGGATTTAATATGCTTGACTAAAATAAGTATGTTATTATTAGATTATGAACCCAGAAATTGCAGACACCATCTCTACTGATCTGAAGTACCTAGCATGAGGTCCAGCTCCAGATACTAGAAGGTTCACTGCTTATAACATCAATGGATTCAAATTTCGAGTTTTGTCTAGAGATCAAAGATTAAAAACTCAAAATAGTAGAGTTTTTCTTACTTCTAACACTTCTTGTGTTGCATCTAGTGCTGATAGAAGTGCAAGGCAAGCAGACTTGCCATACTATGGGAAGTTAGAAGATATTACTGAGCTGAATTATTATCTATTCAAAATTGTGCTCTTTAAATGCCAGTGGGCCGACACTATTTGGGATAGAGGGTTCAAAAGAGATGCTTGGAATTTTTATTGTGTCAATTTTTCTAGATTGATTCATATTGTTGATCGTGAGGATGATGATCCTTACATTGAAGCATCTCAAGCAAATATAGTTTACTATGTTGATGATGAAACAGATAAAGAATAGAGTGTGGCTATACATTTAAAGCCGAGAGATTTATTTGATATGGGAGAGGTCGAAGAAAATAAAATATATGAGAATCAACCATACCAACAACAAGAACTTGAACAATTTTTTGATGATGCTTATGAGAATATCCAAATTGCAATAGATGAGCATATGTCTAAATAGGTATGTAAATTTTCTTATATCCTTGTATGTTTATTTTTTTTCTTTTATATATATATATATACTTTATTTTGTATTTTTTATTTTTTATTTTCTATTACTTATTAATTTTTTTGTTGATTGCAGATATGCTAAAGACCAAATATTTCCAGAACTTATAAAAGTCAGTTCAATCAGCGTGTTCTTCAAAATCTAATGATGCGGCACCAGATATGACATCACTATTGGCTCCTTAATTCCCGACTACATCACATCCAACTCCTTCATGTCAGGCAACATCACTAACATCTCCTTCATTTCAAACCACAAGACAGCAAACCGCTTCATTTCAAGCCACAACACAGCCAAGACAACAAGATCTTTATTTCAAGCCATGGGGCAGATAACTCCTTGCACTCAGCCGACTCCTTCTTTTCAGGCGACATCACTACCAACTCCTTCATTTCAACCCACAAGACAGCAAACCGCTTCATTTCAAGCCACAATACAGCAAAGACAGCAAGCTCTTTCATTTCAGGCCATGGGGCAAACAACTCCTTTCATTCAGCCGACTCCTTATTTTCAGGCGACGTCACTACCAACTCCTTCATTTAAAAACCCACAAGACAGCAAACCACTTCATTTCAAGCCACAACACTGCCAACTCTTTCATTTCAGGCCACTGGATAGAAAACTCCTTTATTTCAAGCCATGGGACAGACAACTCCTTCATTTCAACCTCCACTTAATCCCACACCAACACAAGTAACATCCAATAAGCATGCTAAACGTGAGTCTTCACGTCATTGGACTGTCAGTGGAATAAGTAATCATTATCATTTCGTTGTTGTATAGGACTTTAGAGTCTAATTGTGGGAATTTATTTGTCCATGGGGTGTGAGAGGATATATTTTCACTTGTCCAATGCATATTCTATAGGACTGTTGTACACCTGTTGCTGCTTCACCTATCTGCTACTATGTGTGGTTGTTACTATTTGCTAGATTCAAGCTAGGACTAGGTTACTTCCTGTTTCTTGTATGTTTCCTATCTTGTATGTTTCCTATCTGGCAATCTTTCTAAATGATCTGGAGAATGTGGAGTTCTTCTAGGTCTTCAATCAAGTTGTTTATATTTGAACTTGAAGATGCTACCTTCATCTCCTTATATTCTTGAATGGTTAACTTGTTGGTTTTGCTAAAGAAATGTTAAATTTTGCTAATAAGAGCTGGCTAGTATATGTCTTAAACATGAGAAATATTGATGTTTCGTTAGCTAAACTCTTTAGCTGTTATGGAGAAATTTATATAACTAGCTATTGACAAATCAAAATGCTATATACTTGTTGATTATATATATGCAATTAGAGGGATTTAACTATAATCACACCTTGAATAATCACATTCTTATGTTATTTTGATGATATATATATGATAACAAAATGCTCTTATTAGTGTTTTTCATGATTTATAGGTAATAAATGGCTAAGGAAGGCTAAGGAGCTATTTTGGAGTCAATACTGGAGAAAAGAGGCCAAAAATACAAATTCCCATTGACGTCACATTGTACCAGCCCTTTAGAGCCGAGATTACTGTTCCACCGTGGTTCCACCGCGACTGCGGTAGAACCGCGGTGAAAAGCTAATGCGGAAGTTTGAAGAACCAGAGGCACTGTTCTGCCGGGGTTCCACCGCGACCGCGGCAGAACCGCGATAGGCGTCGTAAAGTTAAGGGACCAAAGTGTAAAAACGGAATTTTTTAGACCTAAACCCTATTTAAACTAAAAACTTCGCCCAAAGGAGGCAAGCAGTGATTATTAGGTTATCTTGTAAGGAAAAACTATTGTGAGGGATCTTTCCCAACATCTTTCTTCCTTTTCTTTTATTTTTGGATGATGAATTCTATTCTAGTTTATTTACCCATAGTTATGAGTAGCTAATTTCTTTATCTAAGTTCTTGATGGAACCTGTTGAGGGATGAACTTCTCGTTTATGTTAATGCAAATTTG
>MU724250.1:34067-44119 GCA_026770625.1 Nicotiana glauca | reverse complement strand
AGCTAGTGGACCCGTTTCACCGACGGATGCAAGAAGGTCTTCTGGCGCTAGTAATCCCAGTGACAGCCATTGAGATTCATTGTAATTGACGTGGATGTATTAGAACAATGTAATAGCCAGATAATATAGACGGTTAACTATGTTCTAATTTAGCTTGATGACATATGATACTACTCTGTCATAGTATTTTTCACGGTTAATAAAATATCGATATTTCTTAATTGTAATATTTTGGTTTAAGCATAAATATTTCAATTGATATTAGGGAAAGGGTATGGCAAATTGATGATAAAAAATCAATTCGACAATATATTTAAAAATAGATAGGAATAATTAAAAGTCCCAAAGAGAAATTAAATATATCCTGATGGCGTACACATAGGAAATTGCGGGGGTTTATAACCCCCACACTCAAAAAAATTAAAATTTAAAAATAAAAATCTATATTCGCGCATGAAATTACGGAGGTTAAAATTATAATTTGCGGAGGTTAAAAACCTCCGCTATTTACTGTCACGACGTTTTGGAAAACCACCGCATTTATCTACCATAAATTAATAGTGGTGATGCTTATTGCAGGGGCCTTCTCAACCGTCGTGACAGCAAATAGCGGAGGTTACTAACCTCCGCAAACTGCAATTTTAACCTCCGTAATTTACCCATTTTTTTTGTAGTGAGCTCAGTCAACATGAAGCCATAAGGCATATCATGCTTAGGCTTGAAAGTGCCTGCAACGCTTGCCATATGCTGAATCATCAGGCTAGGGAGATTGATAGGTATACTAGTGTCAAGCAGTTCCATTACAGCCATGTCCAACAGGATAGCCTCATGCCTTCTCTCAGAACTCTGCAGAAAGTAGGAATTGACAAAGTGAAACAACAGCTTGTGGAAGGGGGTCATATCAGTCTTGCACACCTTCTCGGGATCATCCAGTTTAAACTTTTGGGAGAACTTCCTTGTGATCACAATTCCTGTGTCCACAACATTGTCTATGGCTGGCCACTTTTTCTTCAGGTAATTGTCAAAACCTAAAGAGGAAATATTCAAAAGCATCCTCAGCTCCTCGGCATCAAAATCCATCTCAAATCCCCTTGCCTTACTTTCGACCACCTTTCTATCAAATTGGAAGTTTGCATAGAACTCCACCACAACAGGAACACTCACTAGGGGAAACCTTTCACAAACGTGTGTTTCCATCCATGTCGTTCAAGTTTTTCAACCAGTTAAGCCATCCTTTTTTCATTGGTATTTGCAAGAATCTTTCATTAAGCATTTTCTGTTCTTGAACTTTATGAGTTTATCAACCACAGCTGGCATATTCTTTCTCTTCTTTCCTCTACTGGCCATTGTAGATGGGTAGCTTTTTTGTAGCTTTGACAGCCTTTCTCTTTTGTGTAAAGGACTTTCTGGCAAAGCGTATTTAGACTCATCTACTTCATCCAACTCAACCACCGGTTCCACAACTGAAACTTGCTTCATTGAATTTTTGGCACCTCTAGACTCCTTTATGATTCGTTCGTCAACAGCCTTTCTTTTACTCCTTGTAAGAGGTGTCCTGGTAGGAGGATCCAATTCTTTCCTTGTTGGGACTACAGACTTTGTTGCTTTCACAGGAGTCTTCCTGGGTTTCTTCCTTACCTCATACAAGGGCAAGTCATTTTCATCATCGCTAACCTTAGGGATGTTCATTTGGATCGGATATCCAAAATCCGAACCGATCCATTTAATTTTGAATTTCGGATTTCAGATTGGATTAGATTTCGAATTTTGTTTATAAAAATTTCAAATTTCGGATCGAATTCAGATTGATATAGTTTAATCTGATCCGATCTGAAATCAGAAATTATTAGGAATTGTATAAATACTACACTTTAATTTCGAATATTCAGTACTTTCTTTACATATTCCTCCAATTTTATTACTATTACAATCGCGAGATTTAGCTATATTGGCGCCATAATACTCTCGTAATTGCATAAACATGAATTTTTCTTAATGTATTTTCTCTTTTACAAAAAAAAATATACATATTAGTTTGCAACTTTGAGGCATAATAATACGATCCGAAATTCGATCCGACCCAAACTTTAAAATCCTATCTAATCCGATATAACTCGGATCGGAATCGGATAGTATTTTCTAGAATCCAAAATCCGAATCCGAAATGTGCTAAATCTGATTCGATCCGATCCAATCCGTGCACGACCCTAGCTGACCTCTTCATCCACAGTGAAAGGAGTTAACAAGTGCCCAAGTTCTTCAGTCCTTTTCTCTCCACTCGCTTCTTTTAAAGGGGTAGGTATGACAGTGTTCCTAATAGTCATAGAGCCTTTAGATTCCTCACTTGTATTCTCATTCTCTTCCTCACTTTCTTCATCCTCCGCATCACTTTCACTTTGCCTTTTCTTGATCATCAACGAACACTCCATATTTCCCCCCTCTTCTTCCATTTAAAATCAGCAAAAAATTCGTTCCAGCACGGATACACCTTTTTTATCCCCCTGAAATACGATTCCTCTATAAATTAAAGTATTTTATCCAGCAATATTTGAAAGCTGAAAAAAATTATCGTTGTTGAAGTCAAAATGGGATATTGCGTAGACATGAGAGATGAGGAAGAATCAGTTATCATCTCATTTCGACGGTCCGCCTATAACAATGAACTATACCTTTTTTCGATTTTGGTAATATCATAACCACCTTACAGAAATAGAAATCTTCACCTCAGTGGGAACAGAAGCATTCACCTTGCCTTTTAAACAAAGTGAACAGAGGGAGTACTAAATAACTTTGTAAATATTTCTTGAATTTTTCTCTTGCTATTCGTATGGGTATTCGTGTCCTTTATGTATGTAGTGTTCAATTGTGTGAGATGATCAGTCTCAAATATATTACAATATATTGGATAGACGTAGGCGAGATCTAACTTACGTATGAAATTCCTCAAACAGACTCGAACTTTACAGCGCAGCGACTTAAAATTAAAGTATTTCCCAATACCATATGATACTTCTAGCTCAGAAATTCACTGCGAATCGGAAGCTAATTACTGATGACTCTTTTCAAAACTACTGTTTTTTGGTTAGCGAGTAACTAAATAGGGGTTTACAAAATGTCCCATTAAGAAACTAGTTAGCCATAGCTTTGTACATGGCTTCAGTGAGACGAAAACCATCCCAATTAATGTACTGCGAAGGATCAGGACAAGAGCTTGCAGAAGGAGGAGAACCACAATTGTAGAACACGTCAAAATTGTAGTTTCCACCACCAGATCCGCGGCAACTTTTGAACACCTCCTTAAATACATACTTGTTGTCACCTGTTAGTTTGAGTTCCTGTATGAATTACTAAAGAACTTGGTTCTTTACCCTATTCCTTAAACTGTGAAGTAAAATAATCAGTAAAGTGAACACAATGATTTTTACATGAAAAATCACCCGGCTCAAAAAGTACAAAAACCATGACCTACTACGTAGGATTTCAACTTCAACTCCACTAGAATAATGAGCCAAAATGTATCAATTACAAGACTGTAATTCAATACTCTCCGGTACTTCTACTACGACTATTTGTTTATAAATTACTCCAACTTATAAAGCAAACATTCACTCCAACTCAATAATTATTTGTGACACTTTGATTACAACTCAATTTCCTAAAAACACATTCACTAGACTGACTCAAGAAGAACACAATATTGGTACTCGACTAGAGTATGCAAATTGTAGTTCTTCAGTTGATGCGTGAAAAGGATATCCTCAGAAGTCCAAATGGATAGTATTTAAGCCTGGACTCCAAGATCTTCTAGGGGTCCTATGCATAGTCAGCTTCTCGTTTGATAGGATTGTTACTGTTCCAAGGACTCTAGTAGTTTTGGGATTATTGTCTCTTACATTTATCCGTATCTTCTTGGGCAACAACTCGTATCATGTGTAGCAGCCTTCTTCCACAAAACTCTAACCTGGGTAATTTTGAGATAAAGTTACTATCTTGCACAGATATACAATCATAGGAGTTGGTCCTTTACCCTGAGGAGTTGGTTCATAGAACAGTTAAGGAGCTACCTTGAGGACCTAATTCTTCGAACATTGCATCTGAAAAAACTTTGTTTATCGTCAAAATCTCAATACTCAACAAATTCTCCCGTTTTGATGATGACAAATTTTGTACACACTAGAACCAGTTAATCAAAACAAGTCGCGATTAATCAATAGGCACATTACACCACAGACAGACATATTCACAAGACCACCAATCTTATCTTTCTCCTATTGGCATCATTGTTCAAACCTTTTTTCTCATCTTCTCCTATTTCTCCTTTTCAACTTGTTCCTTCCTCCACTCAATTTTTCACATTGGGAAGTCTTTGACTGTGTGGTCTAGCTCGCTGCACTTGTAGCACCCATCATAATTAGCTTTGTCAATCTGCTTAGGCTCACTGTTGGTCTCTCTCTTAGATGCATTTTTGGAGTTTTTCATGAACCTCTTGAACTTAGCAAACATTGCTAGGTCGGGATCATCACTGTCAGATTTATCTTACTCAGGCGCTTTAAGGACCAAGGCCGTATCCCTCTTTGGTTCTTCCTTATGCGAGTCTATTTTTCTCTTTTCATGAGTATTTAAGTTTCCAACCAACTCATCAAGTGAGATCTTGTCCAGCTCTTTGGCTTCCTGAATCGCGGTGACTTTTGATTCCCATGAAGCTGGAAGGATCCTTAGAACTTTGCTAACCAACTCTTCTGAGGTAAACACATTTCCAAGTGATTTCAGTTCACTAGTTATTATGGTAAACCTAGTCATCATCTCCTGGATGGGCTAATATTCCTTCATGGAGAAGAGCTCATAGTTTCGTAGTTATATCCTTGACCTTTTCACTTGGTTAGCTCCTTCATGAGCAGTTTGGAGTGCATCTCATATCTCCTTTGCATTAGAGCAAACATATATTCTATTGTACTCATCATGACTAAGTCTACAAATAAGGATTTTCTTAGCCTTTGCATTCTTTTCCATCGTTCTGAATTCTATTGCCACTAATTCAGAGGGGTGCTTAGGAATTGTTTAATTTAATGCATTTTGTTTAGTAGGAGTAAATCGACCTTGGTTCACTATGGTCCATAATTGTGACGACACTAAGGGTCATCACCTGTTTACTTATCCATTCTGAGCTTCCGAGGCCTTGAAAACCTTATTTACAGTCGCCTGGATTTGCATTCACAATCCGGGCGCATAACCGGAAGCTCAAATATGTAATTCTGTGAAAATTTGCTAAGTTTTGATATTAAAATGAATAAATTTGACTTCGGTCAATATTTTGGGTGAACGGACCTGGGCCCGTAATTGGACGGTCTCGGGAGGTCCGTAGGAAAATATAGAACTTGGGCGTATGACCGGAATCGAATTCCGAGGTCCCAGGCCCGAGAAATGAATTTTTGAGTAAAATTATTTTCTGGAAATATTTAAGAAAAATGGAAATGAAATTTGATTAGAAAGTGATGGTATCGGGCCCGTATTTTGGTTCTGGCTCTCGGTACAGGTCTTATATATGGTTTAAGCACTTTTTTTAAAGTTTGGTTGAAAACGGACGTCGTTTGACACATTTCGGACTCAAAATGGAAAATTTAATGTTTTATGAAATTTGAAAGAATTATTGGATTTTAAAGCTTAATTCATGATATATAATGTTATTTTGACGATTTGATCGCACAGTTAAGTTTGTAGGATATTGTTGAGTTAGTGTATGTGTTTGATTAGGAGCCCTGAGGGCTCGGGAGTGTTTCGGAGGTGTCTCGGAGTGATTTCGGACTTAGGAAAAATTGCAGAAATAGTACCCTGTGAACAGTACCCCGTGAACAGTACCCTGTGAATAGTGCCATGCACAGTACCTATGAACAGTGACCGGTGAACAGTTATCTTGAACAGTACCCCGTGAACAGTAAACAACGCGTGAATAGTACCCCGAACATTTTTTTTACGACCACAACTCTAACTTCTGAAATTTGGACAAAGTGCCATTTTTCATTTTTGTCAAATTAGAGCTCGGGAAGAGGTAATTTTCGGGAGATTTTCAGAGAAAACAATGGGGTAAGTTTTTTTAACTTAATTTTGGTTAGATTACTCGAATCTATTACTAGTTTTAACATTAAATCTGTGAATTTAGTTGGAAGAGTTTGAAAACCCTCTTGGTTTAATTTGATGATTTGAGGGTCGAGTTGATGTCGTATTTTAATAAAATTGGTATGGTTGGATGAGGTTTCATATTCCGTAATTTTTGTCGGGTTCCGATATGTGGGCCCCACGGACGAAATTTTAGTGCAATTTCGAATTTTAATAGAAAATATAGAATTTCATATGGAATTAATTCCTATAATTTTTATTAACTGAGTCAAATTGTTTATGACTAGATTTGAGAATTTCGGGCACGAATTCGTGAGGCAAAGGCTTGTTTGAATTTTGAATTGGTTGCAAAGCGAGGTAAGTGTTTGGTCTAACCTTAACTTGAAGGAATAGGAGTTGATTCTTATTTGCTACTTGCTAATTGTCGAGTACGACGTATAGGCATGGTGACGAGTATCTATACGTTGGTTTCAAGCATGCCCGTGAGTCTTATACTTTGATTAATGTGACTCTGTTTCGTATTGTATATGCTCTAAATGATAATTTCTATTGAGGAATATGACTTGTGGAGGTATTATTGAATTGTTGAACATTATCACAAGTTGAAAATTGAGTTGTGAAGTAAAAGTGAAAGAACAAAGGAGAGAGAGAATCATGATATTGTTTTCCCTTGCGGGGATTTAATTGTTGTACTATTGTTCCCTTGAAGGGATATTATTGTTTTTCCTTGCCGGGATTTGATTGTTGTACTATTGTTCCTTTGCCGGGATATTATTGTTTTGATATTGTTTTCCCTAGCTGAGATTTAATTGTTGTACTATTGTTCCCTTGCCGGGATATTATTGTTTTTATATTATTTTCCCTTGCTAGGATTTTATTGTTGTACTATTGTTCCCTTGTCGGGGTTTCATTGTGATTTTATTTATTTACTTACCCTATTTGCCTTGTGATTGTTGTTTGGGTGAGAAAGAGCGTAAAGCACGAAGGGTGATGTCGTGCATTGTTTTGGTGAGAGAGTGTTAAAGCACGAAGGGTGATGCCGTGCACATTTATGTTATTCATATGGTGAGGAAAGAGTGTTAAAGCACGAAGGATGATGCCGTGCACATTTATATTATTCATATGGTGAGGAAAGAGTGTTAAAGCACGAAGGGTGATGTCGTGCACATTTATATTATTCATATGGTGAGGAAAGAGTGTTAAAGCACGAAGGGTGATGGCGTGCCGCACGATGTATAATTCTGTGCCTATTATATTGATTTTATGGTGAGGATGAGAGTAAAAGCACGAAGGGTGATGCCATGCAGTTTATATTGATTCTTATGGTGAGGACGAGAGTAAAAGCACGAAGGGTGATGCCGTGTACTTGTCCTTGATTTTCCTAATTCTAATTGAGTTATGTTGTCCTTTACGATCACTTTCTGTTTGCTGTGTTACTTGTTATTAACAATTCAAGTGTATTAACTATTTAGATCTCTTTACTGTTGTGATCTTTTGTGTTGGAATCCATAGTGTTTACAATACTTCGCTTTATTATTTTTATATGTTCAGTACTTCAAATTTCAACAATTGTTATATTTTTAACTCAATTGATTTTTCAGCTAAAGTTTCCTTAAACTGTTTGAGGTTGTACTTTACTTAGAAAGGAATTTCTTCTATGTTTTGATTTATTGATATCTCATATTAAAGGTAATAATTCATTCGATATTGTACTTTAATTGAAAAGGGTATTTTCTTTATCAAATGATTTCTAAATATAACTTCATCTTTTCTAGTTGATTTCCTAAATGGGTTGAAAGTTGTACTCTACTTTATATTAAGTAAATGAGACTCTTTGAGCATTCTTAAATTGTATTGGGTTATGGACCCTATGAATTGAGTAACATGAGAATGTTGTTGCAAAATGTGAGACAGAAACATGTGGGCAGAAGGTGCCGGGAAAAATATGATGATTTTATTAATGACAGATTGCGATATAGGCACGAGGTGCCGGGAAAAATATTATGGTTTCATTCAATGGCACGTGAGTTGTCCGTGCGGTTGTAATATAAATATGGCCACGAGATGCCGTAAAAATATGAAAGTGGGTTGAGGCCTATATTATTGTGATTATGAAATGAGGCGTCACAAGGTGACCTGTACTCGAAAGAATTATATTTGAAAGATACTTATTTGAAAGATATTTATTTGAAGGAAATATATTCGAAATATATATTCATCGAAAAGCATAGCATCTCAGAGATTATTACTTGAAGAATTTAAAGGCGAAAAACTTATATTTAAAGAACTTGATTAATTGATTGCACTTGTATTTATTATTTATTGAGAAACATTTATGTTGTTCTTGTTTTCTACTATTTATATCACGGGTTGATCATTGTTGCCACCATTATATCTTCTTCCTATTATTTTTGTACGCTATATTGCACGGATTTATTTGGTAGTCTAGTTCTAGCCTCGTCACTACTTCGCCGAGGTTAGGCTAGGCACTTACTAGCACATGGGGTCGGTTGTGCTGATACTACACTTTTGTATATTTTTTTATGTACAGGTCCAGGTATTTGATCGATAGTAGTTGTTCGTTGCAGTGGAGACTCGAAGTAAACCTATTGCAACCTTCGCAGTCCTCGGAGTCACCTTCAATTGTACTTATTTTCATTTGTTCCTTTTTTCGGAACAGTGATATATTTATTTTGTATAACTACTCTTAGAAAAGCTTATGACTTGTACTACCGGTTTTGGGAATGGTAAATTATTTAGAGAAATTTTATTTTAAGTTAATAAATATCAATGTTATTTTTGTTAATGTTAGGCTTACCTAGTTTAGAGACTAGGTGCCGTCACGAAACCCAACGGAGGAATTTTTGGGTCGTGACAATAATTCATTGTCTTAAGTTGTCAGGAAGTCTTTCATTCTTGCTTTTCACCAATTGTAATATTTTTCATTGAATAGGTGTGGTCTGGTAGTTGAATGTCCTTCATTAATCCGGGTGGAGCACTCATTTTGCTTTAAAGATCTCTCTAGGTGTTAGGTGTGTGTGAGAGCAAATCCACTCTTATACCAATTGTTAGTTTAAGTACTCGTAGGAATTATAAAAGAACTTGGTTCTTTACCGTGTTCCTTAAACGTGAAGTAAAATAAGCAGTTAAGTAAACACAACGAGTTTTACGTTGAAAATCACTCGGCTCAAAAGTGCAAAAACTACGACCTAAATAATTAAATATATAGAGTTAGTTGTATTCATACTTTATAGTTGATATATGTGAATTTTGATAAATAATTAAAAAAAATATATTACTATCACTACTAGAATTCCTGTAAAAAGCGACCAAAGATTAGCGACCAAATTTGGTCTGTCAAGAAAAGCGACCAAAGTTGGTCGCCAAACTGCCGAAAATAATAAAAAAAATATTTGAAATACTTTAGCGACCAAAGTTGGTCGCTATTTGGCTGCAAATTTAGTCAAACTGATGACTGGACTGGTCAGACTTGCTTGGTCAAAGATATACTGAGATTAGCGACCAATGTTGGTCGCTAAAGAAGGACCCACATAAATTTTTTTAATAATTTTATTATTATTTTATAAAACTTATAAATTATAAATATATATAATTTAGAACTTGCGACCAAAGTTAGTCGCTAACTTAAGGATAAGTTGATAGAGACCAACATTGGTCGCTAACATGGGACCCAATTATAATATTTTAATAAATATATATGTATTTTAAAAAATTATAAAATATAAATAAATATAATTCAAAATTTAGCGACCAAAGTTGGTCGCTTAATGAAATAGAGACCAACGTTAATCGCCAAGGTGGGACCCTGTTCTAACATTTAACAATTTTTATTATTAATTTAAATATTATATAAAATATAAATAAATCTGATTAAAATTTAGTGACCAAATTTGGTCGCTAAATTAAATTCATGTACA